>JAQBSW010005260.1:0-59400 GCA_029291075.1 Eudiplozoon nipponicum
GCACTGACGCGTTTCGACCTTCAAACTTGCAAACTTGATTTAAAGAATTGTTACCACCACCCGCGCAATCAATTATTGTAGAATTCCAAAATAATTTGTTTTAACTTTAATAAGCCAATGCGGTCTGCGTCTAAAGCCAAAGCTATTTAAAATATGGCAGGTTTTTCTTGAGTGAAGATCCACAACCGATATTTTAATGAGACCATAATTCCGTTCAATTTTATTTTCTCACATTATAACTTTAACTGTACTAATGATTTCGAAAACGAATTGTCTCAAACTATTACATAAATATATGAGTTACCGGAGCTAATTTTAACAACAATAATCTGTTTGAAACATCTATTTCTAAACGTAAACTGTTCACGACCTATAGGCATTAACTAATTAAATGAGATAAATTATTATATCTAGTCTTTTGTCTGGCATTTACGTATTATCATTAAGAAAACCATGCAACTACTCCAATAGCCAATGGAAAGGTACATGGTTATACATTGAAACCAAATCCACTTTTATCATCGTATTGTAATTCTTCCAGTTTAAAATTAGCCATCATGTGAATAAAAATATACATATTATATAATTTTATAAGAAGAAGGACGTTGATCTTCCTGTGTTATGAAAACTAAAAAATGAGATATTTGAGGTGAAAGAGAATTGAATATTCACGATAATTCTTAATAGGTTTTCTGGTTAATTAACTTTTACCAAGCAAATCACACTCGGCGGGATTATACATCGTAGTATGAGTGAGTCACTACACACCGGGACCAATTCTTTATTTTACATGTTTTTTGTCAAGTTAATAATTAAATTTCACTTTTAATTGTCTTTAGAATCTCTTATATTTAGTTATAAATGGTTTTCCTATAAAATTGTTTGTAAATTTAATAATAATATATCGATTTATTCATAAGGACTATAGCTACACTTTATTCAGGTTTTTGGGCAATTAGCATCAATGGATCTTAACTGATTTATGAGCTCTCTGCTATCAACATTTAATTTACGCTTCGCAGCTGTATGTACTTTTAATAATGCCACATAATCCAAACCAAACGCGGATCGTGATGAAGGCACCAGTCATGACTGAATTGGCATATTATCCAAAGGACAGGAAATACGTTTATGCTGAATTTTAGAAAATTATTCGTACGGAAACGGAAGAGCTATTCAAATATGGCATCAACACACCACGAAAAATATTTTTCAGAATAACATAAATAATGTTTCATGCCATTTTTATTGCTTTGACTGGTTTTCGCTCAATGTCTATAATGCTAGACTCTACTTTGGTTTCACGAATAGCAAATCACGTCACCCTTCTGACTAACTGACATACAACAGGTATGAACAGTCTTGTACATAAATAAAAAGCATCGATTTTCTAGCCTACTGTCACTCCACGGGCTCTGTATTGCAGTGAATGTAAGTCGATAATAATTTGATTGGAACAGCAAGTATTAATAACCAACTGTCTGTTCGCGTCCTGCGCTAAATGTAGCCACAGATTAAAATTCGCATACTTTCCTGGAAGCTTAAATCTAGGCAATAAACTAAGAATTTATATAATTGAACGATCATTGTTTGCGCAAGTGGTGATAAAAGTTATTTCGATCACGGTTGCGATCTTGATATAAACGTCCTTACTATTATGTATATAAATTTGTCAGTATAAACTAAGCATTGTATAAGATGATAGACGTGCCCTGGTTCGAGCCCTGTCCGCGGCAAATTCTGGCCAGTACATGATGAGTTCCCAATAAGGACGAAACCGGTCTACTGGCTGAATTGCCTTTTATACACTATACAATTCTTAGTTTATACTGACATATGTAAGTAATTAATCGGTCAGGTGCTTATATCAAGACCGCAAACTTGGTTAAAATAATTGTTATCAACACTCGCGTAACCAATGGTCGTTTAGCTAATATCCTGCACTAATTGCAGTCAACCGTAATTTTTGGCCTTGAACGGTGATTTATTTCAAACACAAAAAAGGTAAATGCTCAGCAATTACATGACGTCAGTGGCCTCCGGCAGCCAACTGCGTTGTAATTTGTACAAAATCACAGTGCCAGGCCAGTGAAATGGGCCACATTCAGGTCTTAATTATATTGCTTCCATCTAGGTTTTAGTGTAGAGTGTAAACGTAATAATAGAGCATTATTATCAGCGACCATGCTTAATATATCCAAATATATTTAAAACGTGTTCCTTTTGATATTTATGTACGGCCTCACATGAAGAGAAAAGGAGCATGCTTTTGCTATCTTAATGTTGGCATGGTTTGTTGGTTATTTAATATTGCTTAATAATTTCACATTGACTATCAACAACGCGTATTGAAAACTAGGTCTCGGAAACTATAAACATTTTAAAATCATATTATATCATACATAGTTCTATAATATTTTACTTCCACTCTCTTAATCGTTATCAATTATCTACTTGTGTATTCCAACGTATGAGAAAAGAACTGGACTGTGAATCTTTTGACATAGAAGAATGCAGATTTTTAAAATATCTTATTGCTGCTATTCGAAAAAAATTGTTATTTGGTGCGCTACACCTAATACGCAAATACATATATATTAGCTTTTCGAATCAATCAATATCTAACTAAAATATATTGAATTGAATGATGACGTGAGTACCGCGAAATGTGACAACTGATATCGATCAAGGTCAGAGTGTATAGATTTGATGAAATAACGGGTGATCAGAAATATATTTGTTTCTTAATTTTGGTGTAATTTAATATATCTTGTAATACATTGTGTTGGTACCGACTTCGCAACCAGTGCTGGTATCAGATATCGACTCAATAAACCATAGTTTTGGTACCCTTTACAGGCTTGATATATATATATATATATATATATATATATATATGTTGTAACCAATCTCCTCTTCGTTATTCTAGCCATTGTTTTGCGCAATTTAGACCACTACTTTTGCGCAATTTAGACCACTCCTTTTGCGTAACGTCATTTGGTGTGTCAGCGCTTTCATTGTAATTGCGTCCGTAATTGATGTATGTGTCGTACTTTGCGAAGCGTTGGCTATTTTTAAAGGCATGTCAGTTATGTCTTTGTTCCAGTCCAATTTGATTTCTTTTTGAATTATTTTCTGCACGTTTAAGCAGGACTTTAGCTTGTTAATTGCAATAGCTTCAAAAGCCAGAAGAATTTTCTCTGTTTTTGCCTTGTAGAGAACTGAAAAATTGTTACTACTAACAGCATGACCTGTGAGTAGTACATGTTCATAAATTGCTGATTTTTGTGCAGGAGCTGCACCTCTTTTTAATAGTTTTTGAGGGAGATGCTGATTTATTCTAGTTTCGAGCCTCTTTTTTTGATCTGCCGATGTACTGAGCGTTGCAGGTACATTGAAATTTGTATACAGACAAAGGTGTTGACGTCACAGAAAGTCTATCTTTTTCATTCGTGCGCATCAGTTTTGCTGTGTTGAACACCACTCTCACCTGTATTGATGGAAACTGCGCTTTTGTCGCTCGAATTACTTTTCGTTTGAAGATTTCCGCTGGAAGATCACCTCCAAAGGGAACACTAAGTGTTACTATCTGGGGAGTTTGATTTTCTTCCAAATTGGCCTCGATTTTGTTGCGTTGCCTCAAGTTGTATTCCATGAACCAGTCCGGATAGCCATTATTTCTCAACGCTTCGCGAAGCAAATTTAGATCTACTTAAATGTTGTCCGGTGAACAAATCCTGCGTATTCGTGTTCCCAAATTCATTATTAGGTTCCTTTTGTACGCCCTTGGCACACTACTCATATAATGGACATATTGTCCAGTCCAGCTTGATTTCTTGTGAACTGAACTTGAGAGAGTACCTTCTTCATCTGTCGTTATTCCTTAATCTAGGAAGGATAAATATCCGTCTTTTTATTCTTCTATTGTAAACTTGATTGCCTGGTCTACCTTGTTTATGTGATGTAGCAGTGAATTTGTATCTTCATCCTTTTCAACGACCATGAAAGTATCGTCAACGTAGCGCACGTAAAATGAGCTCCATTGATAAATGGTTTTAAACCAGTTGTTTCTAAATGGTGCATGTATATGTCTGCCAATACTGGTCCAAGAGGACTACCCATACCTATACCGTCAATTTGTCTGTAGAAGACTCCTTGGAATACGAATTGTACGTTGGATGTGCATAATAGAAGTAGTTCTCTCATGTCGTCCACTTCTATCAGTGTTTCCGCTCCTGATGATCGTATATATTCACATGGGATATTTATAGTTTTATTTACTGGAATGCTAGTAAAGAGTGACTTTATATCGAGGGACACCATTTTCCTCTCTTTCAAATTTAGGTCGCGAATTTTTCTACGAATTGAAAGCTATCCTGTACAACGTGGTCTATTCTTCCTTTCATGATAGGCTTTATAATCCGGCATAATAGTCTGGCTGCCTTGTGCTGTGGGGAATTTATCATAGATAAAATGGGCCTAAAAGGCGGAAGTCCTTCATTGTTGGTCATTTTGTGAACCTTGGGCAACCCATATAATATCGGTTGCGTTGAACCTACGGGCTTGGCATGTTTGCATTCTGTAATATATATATATATATATATATATATTGTATATAGTGGGTCGGCTTTGAAGTTGCATTGTCGAAGAATTTATATGAAGTTAGCTTCACTGCTGCAGCTTTGTACATTCCTATAGGAGATTGTCCTTCAATTTTCCCTCATTCCTTACCCAAATATTTAGTGTGGCGTAATACCAGCTCCTACGGATAAGTTACCAGTTTATGCAAATGAAATTATACCTTTCGTTAATGCCGATTTTGTTTTATCCTTCTGTTTCTATTTGAACAAAACTGTTACTAGGTGCGCAACACCTAATACACAACTGCTCTACGCTCTGTTTTCCCGTTGATAAGTCCATGCATACATTGTTCATTTTGCTATTGAAATACCTTATAATCTTAATATGTAGATTTTTTAGTAATTTCGACTGATTGCAAACAAAACAGATTTCCTCAAATGATAGATATATTAATATAACCTAACTTACACTGTAGCTTGCTTTTATTGGCCCACTTTTCTATCGATAATTCTGATATTTTGATTGCCGTTTTGAGCTAGATAGTCTGCCAACTAAGGCTGATAAACAGTGTATGTCCAGATGTCAGTGGCCAAAATTTATTCAACATCCAAAACTTGCACTACGCGTCTGGCACGCTTGCTTTCATTCCATCTATCGGAGCCTAAAACATAGCCTAATCATATTATATATGTTTTTTATCACTATAAAACAGGCTTTAAGAGTTCTTAATATGGACGAAACCAGTATAATAGATGAATTTCCTTTGTTTAGTGATGCGGTGATTAGACTATATTGATGTATACATACATATTTACATATATACATAAAAAAATATATATATACATTTATATTAAAAATGTCATTGGTACTTCCCACGTATATTCGTTTAGATAAAAAAATCTTTAATAACAATGGTTATGCGTATTGTGGATAATTGCAATTTTCTTTTGGGAATGCTCATCCACACTTTACATCAACCCATTTGCCATTTAAATACCGATGTTTTGCTATTAAAGTCACAGGCACAGCTTTAAATACACACACACACACTAAACGCACGCACAAACACAAAAACACACACATATATATATATATATATATATATATATATATATATATATATATATATAATTTTCAGAACAAACTAGTTATTGAATCAGGTAGCGAAGGCAATTCATCTAGTAGACCGGTTTCGACTTTACTGGGATTATTCCAATATTGTCCACAGCAAAATTCTCAGCAGTACTTAACGTGTGACTAATAAAAATGAAACCGGTCTACTTAATGAATTGCATTTCTAATCTCATGCTATTCTGCGTTTATACGAACCATATATATATACATATATATATATATATATATATATATATATATATATATATATATATAGATTTATGTGAGTGGATATACTCATTTGCATATAATACCAATGTACAGAGTTAGCAAAGCTCAAATTATTACTCCATTTTATTTGTGAAAAACTTAATAAAACAAAGATAAATGTTAATTATTATAATCAAGGTTGCGGTCTTGATATAAACACCTGACCCATTAATTACTTACATATGTCAGTATAAACTAAGAAATGTATAGTGTAGAAAAGGCAATTCATCCAGTAGACCGGTTTCGTCCTTATTGGGAACTCATCAAATACTGGCCAGAATTTGCCGCGGACACGATACGAACCTAGGCACGTCTGCTTCGGAATCTGGTGCTCTAACCACTGAGCTATCCTGCCGCACACTACACTACACACAATTTTTCAGTTATATACTAACTAATGTAACTTGGTTAGTCAATTTTTCCTTTAGGTGGAGCTCATATGGCATCCATTTTGACCCAAAGTTCCAACTAACCATACCCAATCTGTCATTACTGAACAGACACCACATTACATGGGGAAGTGGTATTGAAATGAACATTTATATAATTAAACGAACATTGGTTGCGCGGGTGGTGATAACAATTATTATAATCAAGGTTGCGGTCTTGATATAAACACCTGACCCTTTAATTACTTACATATGTCAGTATAAACTAAGAATTGTATAGTGTAGAAAGGCAATTCATCCAGTAGACCGGTTTCGTCCTTATTGGGAACTCATCAAGTACTGGCCAGAATTTGCCGCGGACAGGATACGAACCTGGGCACGTCTGCTTCGGAATCTGGTGCTCTAACCACTGATAAATGTTAGTATGTATTAGGTTTTGCGAACCTAGTAACAAATTAGTTCATTTGTGACCAGAAGGATAAACCAAAGGCAGCATGAACGGAAAGTATAATCTCATGTACATTCGTTTCGTGCTTACTGGCGACTCATCAGTAGGAGCCGGTATTACGCCCTTTAACCACTATATATTTGGTAGACGAATGTGGAATAATAGGACGGTACAATCTCCTAGACGAATGTGTAAACCTGTAATAGTGAAGCTAACACAATCTGAAATCAACGACAATACGACTTCAATGCTAACTCACACTATATAATATATATACCGAGTCTGTAAAGGATACTAACACTATGGCCATTGTGTTAGTAACTGATACCTTTTTTTGAAATCGATGAGTACCGGATACTAACACTATGGTCTCCGAGTCGGTACATGATACCAACCTGATGGATATAAATTTATGCTAAAGTTCACCCAAATTGAGAATTACAACAATTTCCGAACACCTATTACTCCAGTTAAACCATACACTCTGGCCTTCATCGATATCAGTTATCACATTTCGCGGTAAGCATGACATCATTTAATTCAATATATTACAGTTAAATACTGTTTGTTGCGAAGAACTAATATATATGCAAGTATGTATTAGGCTTTGCGAACCTAGTAACAAATTAGTTCAGTTGTGACCAGAAGGATAAACCAATGATAAATGTTTTTGTTGCATTCTGATTAAATTCATCTAACATTTAAACACAAACTTTTTGATAACAAGCATAGTAAATGCACGTTATATATTTCACACCTGTTCGCAAAATAATGGACTGCTATTATTTATTATTCGTATTTTGCTTAAAATTGCCATATAACATTCAAATGGTCGTTCATCATCTATTATTCAGTGCTTCATATTTTTTGTTTGTATGGATATGTGGGATATCCTAAGTTATTTTATCAAAACTGCAAATACTTATTAACTTTCTCGCATTATAAAACTTTATTAATATGCACAATGCTAATTGCAAGTTTATGGGGTTCTGGTTATTTCAATTCATGAATAATAATTGGAGAACTTGTTGAGAATATAAAGATGATTAACATGTTCTGTTTTATAACTGAGTTTACAAATGAGTTTGACAAAATAAACTGTTTGATTTATTTCATTGTCTTAGAAACAAATTTCATAGAGAAATTTAGCCAGCATCAGAATACGATAAGGCGGGGAAGTGCTTATAAGTAGAGAAAGTAATGTGGTAGGTGGCTGATAAACGCTATCAAGAAACACAAAGTGAGTTTTAATTACAAATCTATTTGTGCTTTTTACTTTCTTCTTCCACTCCAATGGAATGACAATTCAATATATCAGTGAACAAAATGTGTTACCAGTAAATAGGCCTAGAAATTCAGTATTGGAAAAGAAAATTTTTTATGTCAAATTTATCACTATATGTATAATTTAAAACCAATCCTAAAATACTACATTTAAACTACAGTCTGTCACACGTACTTACGTGTTACAGCCTTCCTAGTTCATCCTCAGAGCACAATAGCAAACTGTCTTACGTGTCGGAAATAGAAAATCGTGCATAAATTTGCCGTCGTTCTCTGATGATGATGATGCCGACGGACGTATACCAACGGTAGTTGGGCTCTGTTGATATAATAAGAGAGGCGTTTATTTGAAGCTTCGAAAGTTTTTTTTGAAATATTTTGTCACCACCCTGTAATCATTGTATGTACAATTCTAAAACTGAATTTGCACTTTGAACACCGTTATTAAGTTTATCGTTGCGCTCGGACAATAACGAAAGATGGTCAAAATTTGTTAATACTTAAAAATTGCACAATAAAGCAATGAATGAGATTGCGTGAGTGATGAAACCGATTCTGGGAATATAATTTGCAGGCTTGAAAATAATTACCAATGTCAAAATTCACAATGTGGTATCAACCGCTCGTAATTACGTGTTTCTCTCTGCCATTGAAACCACCAGAACAAGAACTAAATGCTAACAACGAGAATCATAAAGATATGAATCTATAAAGTAAGCAATATCAAATCTGCACCTGTCATATGTATTAATTTTGCGTGCATTATACTCGACTGGAATTTCGACTGCGTAATTTCATTTTAATTATGATCATAGTATTTTCGTTGCGTTTTCCAAATTCATATAAGTTATTCAATTAAGCAATTTCCAGTAGTGTGGGAGGTAATAAAAGTACTTTAATCAAGTATGCGGACATCAAATGAATATCGTATTGTCTGACAAAAAATAATCCAGCACGACATATGTATGTAAAACTGAATATATTTGTTGATGTGCCACTTGATTACATTATTTATACCCACCTTGGTTTTGAGGTAGCAAGCTAATGAGAATTAATTTAGATGATTGACTCTCAACTAGAGTAATCTCGCACATGTCGTACTTGACCGGAAACGGCGTCTGCACAAATTTTATGCCATCACAAACATGATTATTTTGCACATTTCTCTGCACGTGTGGAAGTAAGAAAGTCAACAAACATAGATTGTACGGATGGGAATAAGAATTCGTTAAATCAAGTTGTCTGATATACGATAAGCACCCATCCAAATTAATTTAACTACTGTCATAGGGTAGACCAACTACCACCGACCAAATATTTAATGAGAGAAGTTTTACGTCATTATGCGGCTATTGGTTATTAAATTTGTTTTCTTAATTGAGATTTATAGTTGCTATGGTCATTCGCTCAAACCACGTATTTTCAATTTAAAGACGTTAGAAAATGAATGGATCAAATTAAAATTTATAACCCAGTCAACACAAGTAAGTGCAACTGTATTGCGCACCGAGTTAAATAACAATTCAACAGTTATTAGATACTTATTGGATAAAATACACACAATCAGTTCGTTCTAAATTTTAGTTTTTCGATAATAATGTTTAATAAAAGAAAGATTAAATATAAGTAATATTTATTTTTTGTATTAATTAGGAATAAATTAATAAAAATTGTATTCTTCACATTTTGCAAAAAACGCAAACACATATCCTTGTCGGCATTGATAGATTTGTAGGCTTTTGGTCCGCCTAGTGTAATTAGTATGAAAACGAAATATATTGGTACAGAAGCAGAAAGTAGGAGCTAAATTCCAGTTCATAAAATCGAACTGTTACTGTTTTTAAGAATAGAATTAATAACTAATTTTATATCTCATATAAATAAAAATTTGTAATAATTGCGTGTGTTAAAATGAAATTGCTTTATAACTTAACACATTACCATTTCGTTGGCACATATGAGTAAACACATATTCGAGGAAATACACTCGTTATCAGCAACCAAAATAGAATTTATTTATAAACCTAAACTTAATGAAAGGATTTGCACATATTTTGGCCTTCCGAAAAATGCCGAGAACTGACCAAATTAAAATTTCGTTCACTTTGATACATTCCTTAAAAGGTATTTACGTTTGCGTAGTGCCGTGGTTAATAGAGCTGATACCACAATTCGCGGTTTCGGGACAATTGATAGCACTTGCAGGTCGTTAAAATCTTGATTCCTTAACATTTCCAGGGGAACAGCTTCTTTTTAACTGATCTATAGGATCTCAATGGTGCCCTGACTTTGAAACCGTCCATACACTGCTTGGCCAAAAACTTTTTTGAATTAGGATTTGCCGAATTTTTTTCTGAATATTTGGGATTTCATTTCCAGTTCTAAGATCAAAGTTGACATCTCACTTGAAAGTGGTTTTTTTCTTATAAGTACAGTGTCAACCCTGATGATGTGACGAAATCAACTTCCGAAAATCTTAATTCAAAAACAATTCCTAACAAGCTGTGTGTGGCAGCTTCAGAGCCACGGAACCAGTGAGAACTCATAAATCTATTAAAAAGAAAAACAAGCTCTGCCCCTCGAAATGTAGAGGAATAAAGATTTCGTTGATTATTTTATCCAATATAACGATGCATTGAAGATTTAAAGCCGTTGACACAAAACGTCTGATTGTGAATCGACAATGCATTTTACAAATCGGAAATAATAGTGCTCACCATGCCTGCCTTCTCTGGATCAAGTCGGCCTGAATCACCTAGGCGGGTAGTTGCACCCGCAATAAGACCACCGGTAGAAGCAACAAGGTTACCTAATGTAGGCTTTGACAAATTTCTCTTCTGAAAAGACTTTTTACTGAACCCGTGCTTCGGAAGTGTGGCTCCGGCTACTGACGAAGTCGTGACGCCTGTAATGCTCGAGTCAGGAGTTTTGACTAATCTGTGACAAGCGATAAATAGATGCAAGGAAAAAACTTTTAGAATGACAAATTCTTATTAAGAAGTAAGAAATGCGCCTAATCGATATGCCTGAGCTAATTTTCTTAAATATTTAAGTGACAGGCTAACAAATTATTTTGATTAGCTACTTTAAGACATTATTCAGAATTAGTAAATAGCTGCATTATAGGCGTAAAATGATAACTCTGTTACTTTAGCTTGAATATTTCTTAGCTTTCGAGATAAATGCCTATCGTACCATTCAGTTGCAGAGATTAGATAATTGGTGAAGCCTAGAGTGTGGACCAAAAGCATTTGATCAACAAATTTTAATTGAAGCTATTAACGCACCATTACGTTACTTATTCTTTTCTAAAACAAATGCCACAGCCATACAGCGTACCTTTTTATTGCATTATCAAATGTTTCGGCTCTATGCACTAAGTTTAGTCATACAGTAAGGGGCGAAAATATAACAATACATTAGATTCTTTTAAGAAAGAAAGCAAATGTTTTCGAAGGACACAATAAGAATATATATATGTGTATATATATATACATATATATATATATATATATATATATATATATATATATATATATAGATCTTCATGATGATTTTGAATGGGAAGGCTTCATTTGAATTACTGAATAAGGTCGATAAATGTATGTTTAATCCCATATGTCGACTGCGGTTTAGGACCTCAATCCCGTTTATTATTAAAATATTCTTGAAATTTAATAAAAGGATATGAATACTCAGCGATTGTCTTAGCTGGAGTCGTTAGATTGTGTTTAAATTTTCCGTATCGCTGCACTTTATTCACTACAAAAGGAATATAATAATATAATAATAATAATAATAATAATAATAATAATATAGTTAGATCAACAAAGTATATCTATTTAAAAATTATATCATTTTAATTTGCAGTATTCTTAAATGAACTAGTTTTTCTATGCCTTGACATGCTTCCAGAAAGAGAATTCAATTCGTTGAATTGAACTTGTCTTGCCGGATTTTCTGAAGTCCACATATCCTTTTAACGCGTGGAAAATGATGTGTTCATTCTGTTCTCATTAGCATTTTTGGACAACCCAGAAACAAAAATTTGTCAAGTTTTGCACAATTTCGCTAAAAAATGACCACCTTGTTTTATGATGAAAAGAAGCTCTTTTTATGATATGAAATTTGAGAGATATAAATACTGACCGTCTGGTTCTTTTACTTAAAAAAAAGAAGAAAATTACTGGAACAATGTAAGCTGCGTTAGTCAAAACGCAGATCAGGTAATTACAATTATTCCAGTTGCGCATCAAGGAAACTCTTTCAAGAAACATTTAACTTGGTTCTTTTACTGTTGCATTATTATTATTTTTATACTTATTCTCATTATTATTTTTATTATTAATATATTGTTATAAAATATATTTATGAATATGTATTACTTTCAGTCTTATTTTATTATATTTATTTTATTTTAATTAATGGAATTGTAATTATTGATTATTATAATATTAATATTATTATTATTACTTTTATTATTATTATTATTATTATTAATTTTATTATATATATATATATGCTCAATAAAGATTTACAGTCAAAAAGAATCTTTCAAACAATAGATGAACTAGAGATGTTAAAATGTAGAGCGCACAGATTGATATATATATATATATATATATATATATATATATATATATAATTACTATTATTATTTTAATATATACTGTTCATTATTATTATTATTATTATTATTATTATTATTATTATTATCAATAGTTAGATCAATAAATAATATTTTTATAACTTATAGCATAATAATTGTTAGCATTCTTAAATGATCTGGTTGCAGTATGTCTTAACATGCTCCGAGAAAGTGACCTCAATTCGGTGAATTCATCTTGTCTCGCCAGACTTTCTATAATCCACTTATTCTGATAACCGGTGTAAACAAATTCGTTGATCTCGTTCTCATTGGAATCTTCGGACGAACCGGAAGTAAAATTTGTCAATTAGTGCACTACTAAAAATGACCTGCTTGATTTATGTGAACTAGCGTATACATTTAAGATGTGGAATATGCGAGAAATTGACAATGACCGTCTGGTTCCTTTACTGAATTATTATTATTATTTATTATTATTATTATTATTATTATTATTTTATTATTTATTTTATTATTATTTTTTTATTATTATTATATTTATTGTTATTATTGTTATTATTTTACTGTTATTATTATTATTATTATCACCAATTGTTAGATCATCAAATAATTTTTCTTAAATTATGGAATTTTAATGTGTAGCATTCTTAAATGACCTGGTTGCGGTATGCCTTGACATGCTTCCAGGAAGAGATTTCAGCTCAGTGAAGTCACCTTGTCTCGCCAGACTTTCTGAAGTCCACTTATCCTGAAAACCTGTGTAAACTGATGAGTTGATTCTATCCTCATTAGCATTTCTTGACAAACCAGAAGTGAAATTTGTCAATTTCTGTACTATTCCGCTAAAAAATGACCTCCTTGCTTTATGTGGACTGGAGTCTCTATTTATGAAGCGGAATATGCGAGATATTGATAATGACCGCCTGGTTCGTGTACTGAATCTCAATGCGTCTTCATTGGCACCATCTTCTTCGTTATCTTGCTCGTTCCTTTTACGAAATTTTTTGTTGGAACTGTCAACAGACCAATGTTGACCTCCATAACCGGGTGTAGAGGGTGCCGCCTTCTTTGCGACCTCGGCCTCGTATCTCCTGTTCGCTTCTGACCGTAACGAATGATCTGTCTGCATTTTCTGCATTCGGCCATCAGCAATGGCATTTTCGCAAATTTGTCTCCAGCGGTTGACCGCTTTCGAACCTGATGGAGTTTTGCACGATCAAAAGTAAAAGGTGGCATAATTAGTAAACCGACGCCTCCCGCGTAGCAACACTTTGCCATGCGTTGAATAAAATGAGAATTATTCATTCTACAACACACATAAACATTAATCTAATTTCCTCTAACTACAAACTATTAAACTGTTAAACTTTATTCTGAAAACCTTTATTAATCAATAATATTCTAGGCGTCTTCTACTTTGGCAATTTCTGACAAAATTATAGAAAAAACGACAGTCGCCACTTATTTGCACTCGACTTTGTCTACAATTGTCAATGAAAAAGGAAAATTTCCATAGCAGTTAAGATTCATTTCAGGATATATCAATAAGCGTTTATTTTGCAAGCTATTGAGTGTTTACCTGACGTTTCGTGCTCTATTTTCTGAGCAGATCATCCTAGGTAGTTCCATACTCAAAAAATAGGCAGTAAAGAATGCACCACAGTGGGATAATAAAAGTATCATTCTTATTAGAATCATTTATCTGTATAACCCATGTAATACACATTTATACAATTAACCATCATCATTTAACGAATAAAGGTATACATTGCAAACATATAGACACATATATATACGTTTAAATAGCCATATAGGGACCAACGGATTTTTGCCAAAATTTAATTAAATGGGTACTTTGCGAAGTTTGATTAGTTGACGATGTATGCCGGAAAATATGGTGATTAATTTAATTTCCCAATCTCGTTTAGACGAGTCATTTGTTTAAATAATTTATGTTAAGTTAATTATTACCTACTGTCTTATTCTATTCGATAAAGTAATTTATAGAATAGATATGTCTCGACATATACTTAAAGGTTATATGTCTATAAACGTAAAATAATACAAGATTATATAGATGCATTATGAGTTCCTCAAATTGTTCTTTCTAGCCAGTAAACGTTCTTATGGATATCGTATCTCACGGTAATCTTTACATCTAACCGTCAAATGTCAACCTTTTGTGTATTAGGTTTTGCACAATAAGTAATAAATTAGTTAGAATATGACCACAAGGACAAACCAAAGTAGTCATGAACGGAACGTATAATCTCATGTGCACATTCGTTTCGTGCTTGGTGGAGGCTCATAAGTAGGAGACGGTACTTCGCCCTATACCCACTATATATTTGATTGTGGGAATATGAGGCAATTTGACGGTACTATCTACTAAACAAGTGTGAAAACCTGCATTAGTGGAGCTAACTTCATATAAAGTCTTCGACAATGCGACTTCAAAGCCAGCTCTCTCTATAATATATATATATATATATATATATATATATATATATATATATATATATATATATATATATATACCGAACATGCAAAATGATTCAAATTTTTATTATACTACGTTGGTTTTGAATTCGTGTTTTCGAAAACTATATATGACGTTAATTCAACTACTGCTGGCATATACAATCTGATAGGAGATTGGAACGTACAATTTTCCTATATTCCTCATTCAATTATACAATAGACTTAGGGCATAATACTGGCTTCATATAATCAGCCGCCGGTAAGCATGAAGCAAATATACACATTAGATTACACCCTCCGTTCATGCTGGCTTCAGTTTATACTTCTGGTCCTATTTGAACTAATTTGTTATTACGCACACAATGCTTAAAACACGATGTCATAGATATTGTGTCTCCGTAACAAGCATTGCCCAACTTTTCACTTTGTCAATAGATAGGTAAGTTAATTTAGGCTAGTTACATACTTAAGCCTGATGCTTTTTGTTTTTGAAGCGGCAATAAATACTTGAGTACTTTGCGGCTGGCGGTAGTTTTGTTATGTTGTTCTACGACTGGTTAAATACAATGGGATTGGTGTTTACTTCAAACTCGCAAACTTGATTTAAAGAATTGTTTCCACCACCCGCGCAATCAATTATTGTTAAATATTAAAGTGATTTAAACTCACAAGTCGCGAATGAATTTGATGAGCTGAGATTAAAGAGAGAAATCAACATATGCGCAAAAATAGTATGGACGCTTGGAAATAGAGAGCACGCAAACGCAGATAAAGATAAATAAATTATCCAAGTGATCACGGAAAGGCCTCATGAATAAATGACTACCCGAAGCCTAATTTCAGAATAATTTCAAACATTTTTCTATGGCGTCGAAAGATATTTCAAATTTTAACTGTTCACTTATAAATTGAAATTAAGGATTTAACAAAATCCTATAAAATTATAAATGCAAACAATTTAAAAAAAAATTCCCCTAAGCGGTATCGTAAGTTTGATCATATTTAAATAATAAAGCTGAATCTATTGACTACTTCATCACACCTCCAATCTTTTGTCTCTGAATATGCATTTAATCCAATTCATCTAAACTTTTTCCCTGCTAATAGAATAATCTTTGTTGGATAATGGGCTTAGCGACATTTCAATTGCTGAGGAGCTACCAGAATTATTCCTTGATATCAATTTCATTTATTCTCCGATTAACCTAGTCAACAGACGGCAATTACAGAAAACATTTAATTACAGCAAGTATATATTAGGTTTTGTGAACCTAATAACAAATTTTTTCAGTTGTGACCAGAAGGATAAACTAAAGACAGCATGAATGGATAGTATAATCTCATGAACATTCGTTGCGTGCTTACTGGCGACTCATCAGTAGGAGCCGGTATTACGCCCTTTAACCATAATATATTTGGGTGAGGAAAGTGGTAAAATGGGACGATACAATCTCCTAGACGAGGGTGTAATCCTGCAGTAGAGTAGGTAACATCGTATAGTCTCGACAATTCGACTTCAACGCTAACTCACTCTATATAATATATATACCGAATCTGTAAAGTATACTAAAACTATGACTATTGTGTTAGTAATCAATACCAACATTATAGTACCGAAAAAAAACATGGTGCTAAAACTCTGGTTTCCAAGGCGGTACATGGTACTAACATTATGGATATCAATGTATGCTATGGTACATCGAAATTAAGAATTACAACTATATCTGAGCACGTGGTACTCCAGTTAATCCATACACTCTGGCCTGATCGGTATTAGTTATCACAATTCGCGGTAACAAGAACATCATTAAATTCAATATATAACAGTTAAATACTGTTTGATGAGGAGGACTAATATATATGCAAGTATGTATTAGGTGTTGCGAACCTAGTAACAAATTAGTTCAGTTGTGACCAGAAGGATAAAAAACACAGCATGAACGGAAAGTATAACCGCATGCACTTTCGTTTCGCGCTTAGTGGCGACTCATCAGTTGGATACGGTGTGTTCATAAATAGTTGTAATTCTCAATTTCGGTGTACTATAGCATACATTGATATCCATCATGTTAGAACCATGTACCTTTTCGGTACTATAATGTTGGTATCGGTTACTATCACAATAGTGATAGTGTTAGTGTCCTTTACAGATTCGATATATGTATTATATAGAGTGAGTTAGCGTTGAAGTCGCCTTGTCGAGACTATACGATGTTAACTATTCTACTGCAGGTTTACACATTCGTCTAGGAGAATGTATCGTCGAATTATCGCACATTCCTCCCACAAATATATATTGGTTAAAGGGCGTAGTACCGGCTCCTACTTATGAGTCGCCAGTAAGCATGAAACGAATTTGCATGAGATTATACTTTCCCTTCATGCTGTCTTTGGTTTATCCTTCTGGTTACAACTGAACTAATTTGTTATCAGGTTCGCAACACCTAATACATACTTGCATATATATTAGTTATCCGCAAGAAACAGTATTTAACTGTTATATTTGATTACAGCCTATGTGATCTATCTAATGGTCATTTATTTGTGAGCATCCCGCTGGGTCAGACATTTAAATGTGGCATATATTCTTCCTTTTTTGCTCGAATCTGGCGCATTTCCTCTCATACACAAATCAAAGTAAAGCCTTTGTACGAGATTTCCTGTAACCCTGCCACATACATGTTTTCAATTGTTTCCTTTTGGTTTGGAAGATTATTGAATAAAGTGAATGTATAGTAAAATATAGAGTTCTAATATTATATTTCGATTCTAACCTTCACACTTTCCTTCTCGCTTTGACATCTTGTATTACCACTGTTTTCGAGTTAACTTTTGACTTAACCTGCTTTTCTTGTGGCAAATCCGAGTCCATTACCTTTATTCTTCTCTGCATTGGCGCTAGTATTAAATAGTGTTGTTTTCCAATTTCCTCGAATATCTCTATAAGACATCAAAATACTTCTCGTCTACAATTCACAACAGTTAATGTAAAACCTCTTAATATCATGGATTTGAAAGTTTATTTTTTCATATTTTAGGGATGATTCGAGTAAAAATGGTAGAGTATACAAGAATTAGTATCCACCATTCTGTTTCAATTTCACATCAAGGAGCGCTATACTTCCCATTGTTTTATTTTCTAACGTGATCTGTTGATCACATATATAGTTTGCTAAATTTACTATTTCGCAAATACATCATCAACATGTTGAGAAAACAAGAAAAGATCATCGAGAAACTTCAAAAATAATTTATGCCTGGAGGTTTTCGCTCAAGGAAAGCTTTTTCTACATTAACAAACTATTGTTACACCGATGGCAAGGACTTCAATTTTTCATGTTATTTTTATTATGCATTTGGATGACATACCTAATTTTAACATTTCCAAAACATTACTTAGCTTCATATGCTATCCAAGGAATCATTCAGGATATTCAGGTAAAAACGCTTAAATCAATTGAGTACCGTTGACACTGAGATGTTCGTAAACATATATATAACATTTAAACTAGAAAATATAGTTTATATAGTTATAATTCTGGGCTATACCTTTTATATGACGGGTGTTTATAAATGTGTGGTCTAAAATAACTGGCTGAATAAACAACTTAACAATTTAAAAAAAATTGCTCTGATGCCTGTGTATTATTTAGTATTGCTTTAATTATATAGTTTGATTACTATGATTACACATAGAGATGTCAGAATTATATATATATATATATATATATATATATATATATATATATATATATATATATATATATATAGTTAAAAGAAATTAGTTAAAAGAAATCCTATCATTAATTAATTAACCAAATAATTTGTCTAAACGAGATTGGTCAATTTGAATTTTTAACTGCGGCATTTGTGATAAACCAGTGCAACTTTGATACGCATGTATTTGACTATATTTGTGCATTTCGGTATAAAGCTGCGTATGCTTGTGTATACGAATATGTATGTGTGTGTTTGTGCAATAAATGATACTACTGGGTAAAAGTTGACAGTAATTTTAGTTCTGTTAACTACATGGATTATCAAAATAGATGTACCTAAGTGTCACTTTCATCATTTCATGGTACGTTCTGTTTTTTCAAATTGTGTGTGTCTGGGCCTATGTTTGATAATGTACTCGGAAATGTGAGGTTAACGCGAGCAAAATGTTTAATAACTTTAAGAAAATGCAAAATTATTGAATTTATCAGTATTTGCTCGTTCGAATGTGATAAAGACTGTTTGGTGTAACAAACCGCTGAAGATATCGATGCATTTCCACCACAAACTGTAATACTTACATCATTCATCAAAATATTGTAAAATGCTTACGCTCTCTTTTTAGCTTCTTTGTTTTTCGATAATTTGCAGAAGCAGTTTACTTTTGTCGTTCGTAAATGAACATTGATCTAGTTAAAGCATGAGGAATGAGGTTAAGCTAAAAAGTCTACAATATCTTAAGCTGTGTATAATTTCTCTCCTCAAATTTCCTATTCTGCTACTCTGAATAAATTTTATGCCTTATCTGCTTTAACATACAATCGAATTTTTGTATCATTTGAATAATTTCATACGAATATAATGATAAACTTGCAAAATATTTATCAGGCATTCTTCATTAAATTAGGTCAATATTCTAGGCGGATTATAAGTAACTTGTCAACTGCTTCTTTATTTCAAGATTCTACGTAATATATTACATATCTTGTCAAAGTTGACATTGACATATCATTGCCTTACCTAGTAATGTTTGTAGATTTTGGCTCAATGCATCAAAACTTGCAAGTTGCTCATCTAACCAATTAATAAGTGCGTGTGTGGCGATAACAATTCGTTAAATCATATTTACTAGTTTCAGATAAATGTCGAACCCATTGCATTTAACTTGTCGTAAAACAGAGCAAGACTTATACCCTGTCGTATCAACTAATGGGTTTCGAAAATCCATGGTCATCATCTTTACTTTTTTACTTTACTTTATTGCGGCTGACTCCTTTTGGAGGATAAGCCGGCTCCACATTTCATGGAGTTTCTTGGGAATTTGGTACAAGTGATGTCCCCTCACCACTCGGCTTTTTGATCGAGGACGCACCTCTAGCCTTTGCACATCCAAGCGCAGTCTGCAAGGCAGCAGTAAGTTACATGGTTGCCGATGGCTGTTGAGAGCTCATTTGCCATTCGGAAGTACGGGGTACTGTCCAGGAGTACATGTAATCCTGCGATGGTCATCATCAGAGTAAAGTAGAAAATTGACCAGCGTGGATCAAACCAAAAAGAATATATAAGGGGAAAAATTGGGTATACGACACTCATTTCTAGTAGTCTCGCATACATTACACTTACAATGCCGCGTTTTGCGTACGCGGGTAATAGCTTTGCACGGGCAGTTTCACAAAGATCCGATTGATCACAATTTCCAATATTGTTTTGTCTTTGATCGGGTTGAGTTCTTATTCGTCCCAATGGAAATGCATTTCTATTAAAGAGAGTTGTTCATTCTGTAGGCTTGTTTGAAGGAGCATGAAACATGACCCGTTATTGCGTAGTTTTTTTTACATGATCTGTTTTGTGACTAAAACAGGATTATTTGTAGTTCACTGTATTTTGGGAATATTTTGATTCCCGTTCTCGATATCCTTCATCGGTCCACCATACATTTTGACTCTTAGAATGCAAACCTACGAGTTGCTTGCTAATTTCGTTGCCTGGCCTAATTCAATTCGAGCAATTGCGCGTAGTTGACGACTAAATCTGAGTTTTATCATCTAAATTGGCATTGCTTGTAGGATAGTTCGGTTTCAAATAAGTCAAAATTATATGTCATATTTAAATACTGCTTGTGGAGAACTAATATATAGAGAGAGAGAGTATATATATATATATATATATATTTATATATATATATATATATGCAAGTATGTATTAGGTTTTGCTCATTTGGTATAAAAAATTTTCAAATACACCGAAGGATAAACCAAAGTCAGTATGAACGGAAAATATAATCTCACGCGTACTTTAGTTTCGTGCTTACTGGCAACTCATCATTTGGAGCCGGTATTACGCCCTTTAACCACTATATATAATTGGGTGCTGGTTGTGGGATAATAGGACGGCACTTATATGTCCAAGGTTTAAATTTTAAACTATTTATAATAATTTTTAACTCATAACTGAGAGAATTTTTTTACTGTATTTGAAATCTGGTTAAATGAATATTGAATTTTGTCAGTAATATATGGAACATACGAAACAGTAGTTCGCCGTGAAACCTCTTTCCTCGGAAAAGAAGTCTCGGCCCATTTCGTACAACTATCCATTCGACAATTTTCTTAAGATTAGTTTACGTGAATAATATTTTGTTGCACTCATCGATTTTTCGCTTGCGTTGTAACGCATTCCAAAAATACGTTTCTCTTAATTGCTTGTACCGTGAACAACGGCTTCGTTTAATCTGTTCATGCTGGCATGCGAAATCGGTAGCTAGCAAACTTTTGACATGCAAAAATTGATTCAATTGTCTAATCATAAATATCAGTCTGGGCAATTTATACGCATTTTATTGCGTCTGAAATTACAACTAAACGCCGATATTCAAAAAGATAATTGTCTTAAGGCGAATGTAATTATAATCCAACGGTGGAAATTGTTCGACTATAAGTAATAAATTCATAGGGTATTTAATTTGAACAATACTCACGTTCTTCATTCTAATAACAAATTACAGCAACTTCAATTCAGGATAAACTGCACATGTAGTTTCATGCATCATCAAACAGGTTGCGTGATGCGAAATAGCCCACTTTCGCTCTTTGTTGAAAGTAATGGAAAATAGCATAAATATTCGAGAGAATGATCTAGGAAAATGCCCGTTCAAACAGAATGCAATGGAAATTGTGACGTTTGGTAATTATAAAGGTAAATCATTGCACGCATATCCTGAAGAAACCAACGTTACATGAATTAATATAGCTTTTATTTAGAAATAATTTGGAATTGAAGACCACCATATATGATATACTAAGTATATTTAATTATATGAAACACCCAAGAGAGCGAACAAATATTGCCCACATAATTAATTATGATAAAGGTAAATAACAAACGAATAGATTGCTTCATAAGTGCATAAATAAAACGATGAAAAAAGCAAGCTTAGAGATAATCAGGAAGAGGAAAAATGAGAAAATTTTGGATTGATTTTACTCCATAATGAAATACCAAATGACACTGAAGTAAGCGTTCAATTAAAGATGTAATATAAACCTACTTATGTTAATTAAAATTAGAATAATAAAAATGAATATACGAATACTATAATAACGGTAACAGGAAAAAATACATTAATTCTATGTTTGATAGCATGCATATTTAATTGGAGGTTTTTTAAACGAATACAGATTGTATAGCAATGTACAAACAGAAATAATTTGTTCATGCAATGGCGTAAATTAAGAAGCTTCCTATGACACATGCGAAAACGTTATAATATGATTAAATTTATTTAATTTTATTTATCAGTAAATCGGTATAATTAAAAGAATAATAAAACCCATTCAAATGACTAAAAACATTCAATAGCTCATATAAATACTTATACAAATACAAAAAAAGTAATACACAAACGAAGAAAAATTATATTACTAATGATAAAGCAAAAAATGCTACTAAATAGAATAATAGAAAAACTAACATGAATAATAATGTCAAATTAATACTAAAATTAAAAATGTTAAATGTAAAAAGAATTATACTAATAATAATACTAAAAGTCGAATACAAATACTTAAGGACTACTAAACCAATAATAAAGGAATACAATAAAAAATAAAATACCTAAACCAAAAGAAATGAAAATGTTAATAATTTTACTAATACTAATACTAATACTAATACTAATACTAATACTAATACTAATACTAATACTAATACTAAAACTAATACTAATACTAATACTAATACTAATACTAATACTAATACTAATACTAATACTAATACTAATACTAATACTAATACTAATACTAATACTAATACTACTAATACTAATACTAATACTAATACTAATACTAATACTAATACTAATACTAATACTAATACTAATACTAATACTAATACTAATACTAATACTAATACTAATACTAATACTCATACTAATACTAATACTAATACTAATACTAATACTAATACTAATACTAATACTAATACTAATACTAATACTAATACTAATACTAATACTAATACTAATACTAATACTAATACTAATACTAATACTAATACTAATACTAATACTAATACTAATACTACTAATAATAATAATACTAATACTAATACTAATACTAATACTAATACTAATACTAATACTAATACTAATGCTAATACCTTTATGTGGAGATCTTATGACATCCATTTAGACTCAAAGTTCCAAATAACCATCCTCATTCTGTCATTACTGAACAAACACCACACTACATGGGTAAGTGGTATTGAAATGAACATTTATATTATTAAACAAACATTGGTTGCGCGGGTGGTGATAACAATTATTATAATCAAGTTTGTGGTCTTGATATAAACACGTGACCCATTATTACTTACATATGTCATTATAAACTAATAATTGTGTAGTGTAGAAAGGGCAACTCATCCAGTAGACCGGTTTCGTCCTTATAGTGAACTCATCATGTACTGGCCAGAATTTGCCGCGGACAGGACTCCTACCTGGACATTTCTGCTTCGGAATCTGGTGCTCTAACTACTGAGCCATCCTGCCGCACACCACACAGCACATACTTTGAATAATTTTCCGCGGGCAGTAATTGCACCGGAGAACATATGCTTCGAAGTTTGGTAATCCATCCTCTGAGCCATCTATACCGCGTTGTACATGCTATTCAAATTTATATACACACAAATGCTTCTTGATGGTGTTTCCTTCCGGTCGACCGTGTCTGCAGTTTCTTAAGACCAGTAGTTCTGACTAGCCAATATTTGATCTGTCATTAGACAACAGCCAACATGCTACTTGGGGAAGTTATCTTAATTATAAATGTAATGATGGGATTTTGGTTGTATATTTGTTTTCAGTTTAAACTAAAATTTACATTCAGATGAAAAGGTAGATCCTCCAGTAGAATGGGTTTTCTCCTATTGCGATTAATTAAATTACTTCTGGCTAGAATATATATGTAGTTATAAAATTCATTATATATATATATATATATATATATATATATATATATATATATATATATATATGTATAAAATTGTGGAAAAAATGCGAATAAAATCGAAAAATACGTTAATTGGATTTGATAAAATTTATAATTTTCTCTGCACAATGAAATGATAAAAATTTTAATTTCATCATTTTTGAAGCATCAATTTGCTTTCAACAATAACGTTCTTGTTTTTTGAGCCGGGTAGGTAGAGTGTTGCTGATTGGTATGCCAATCACGCTTGTAGTTCGGCTACCATTAATGCTAGGTATAATGAGCTCGAGGAGTCGCTTTGGCGACTTGCGAAGGTAGCCCGTTACAATTTGTAGCATTCTTATTTGCCTTGTCAAGAAAGCTATATTTTTTTGCTCGCAATATAAAGGTTTTGCAGGACATATGCCAAATGGGGTGTGTGATTGAATTTTTTGAGAAATCACTAATGAGCAAAAGCTACGGCATATGAGTTTTAGAGTAAAAGCTAAACCATGACTTATTATGTGTCTTTAATATAACAAAATGACACTGTACATTAATTTTCTGATTAATAAGACGTTTTTATCTTACCTAATAAATAAATTATGTAGAATATGATTTTCGCTTTCTTATAATTTCTGACAAATTTTGTGCATGAAGATACGTTGTTTCAATGTATCAATATAAATGTCTGCAAAAATTAGTTAAAAGGCATCCTTTACGATAATAATTGTAATCTGATCCTGGTTTTAGACATAAGGCGTTACATCCACTATTCGAAAAATAATTTACGTAAATATTTGTAGGTTACTTATTTCTGCCCACAGTTCATCTTAACGAATAAAGGTAAACTTATTTCTATTTAAAAGTAATTCATGATGGCAAAACACCCCCTGTGTTTTTAATAATGAAGCTTCTCTGATGTTACGTAAGATGTATTTGATTTAACAGAAGCAGACAATGAAATCATGGTGGAAAAAATAAATTACAACCAAATCATGCATGCTTAACATGTATATTTAAAAGAGAAAACAACCCATTCATAAATTTAAAAGAAAAAAATCTTGCGATAATAAAGTCGTGTCCCATGGAACACAGGGGAAATTGTTAGAAGCTATGACGAGCAGGAATGGAATAACTTACGGATGAGGGCTAAAGCGTAAAATCATGTGCAATATATAACCGTTGATCTGTCTATAATAATTCATTCTGAGAAGAAGTAAATTTTCTTCATTTTGTTCTTCCTCTCCCCGACAAATTATTGTCATCATATTTCTATTTACTCTTTAAAAAGTATTACAAAGGAAGACCAATCTTAACGAACCTTAATTTATGGAAAAATTTACATGGAATTGTGTTGTTTAAAAACTGCAAGATAAGATTTCAAGTAGAATAACATTTTACACATTCTTGATGAAAAACGTTTTAATTTTCTGTAAATTTTGAGCTGAAACAAACATTCTTGCTAAAATGTCAATGGCATTAGTTATAAAATAAAATTTTGAAAAAATGGCGACATTCTTGGTTCAATGTAATGCATTTAAAATGCAATTATATGAATTCACACATCCGTTTATATATTAAATTTATAACATAAGGACTTAATAAAAATTTTCGAGGAATTCATATACGATGTCTTTGAGGTGTGGGAAACTAGGCTTATACGCCCAATCCCCACGTCTTCATAAAAAATATTTCTGGACTGCTTTTCAGGCCCATTTTGTCTACGGTAAATCCACGACGCCACAAAATCGATGTGCTAACACAAGAGTTAAAATGCAACTAGACGACCTAATTTAAACTTACTTGCAGTTAATAAAACAATTACTGACGCTTCACTAGATTAGCTGACGTCATGTATGTTTGTGTGTGTGTTTCTTAGAGTGAAATATTAAGTTAAATAAACCTAGATGTACACGTAGGCTCATCTTAGCACAAACCTCAATTATTTTCTAAACTTTACCTTTTGAATTGAAGTGTTTACATGTGACATCACTGCTTATTAATTGAGTGAGATGACGCAAACGAATCAAAATACAATCCCACGGAAGAAAATATTCAACTGCCACTAAAATTACTAGCTAAATTAAGAAAAGCTAAAATAAATGAATGGTAGAGTCTACAGTTTTATAACG
Organism: Eudiplozoon nipponicum; assembly: GCA_029291075.1. Lineage (NCBI taxonomy): Eukaryota > Metazoa > Platyhelminthes > Monogenea > Mazocraeidea > Diplozoidae > Eudiplozoon > Eudiplozoon nipponicum. The sequence goes on from JAQBSW010005260.1 coordinate 26,493, forward strand.
GTATATAAACTAGGTAGCATTGTAAGAATTAAACTTAGCGCCCAGCATTCCATAAAGAACAAATTGTCCAATATACCATTTAATAGATCGCAAATTGATTTTCTCAAACAGTTTTGTTGAGATTGCTGAGATTTGTTGTCAACCTGAGGTTTGGTAATAATGCGCACTAAAAAATCGATATCCAGAACATCTGGATGATTTAGGCGTTTCATTGTGGACCACTCATTTTTATAATAACAATGTATTATATTGTGGATTTGACCGCATTTTTCTTGTGCGGGACAATTGATAGCACTCATAGGTCCATTTTCAGATGATGCAATTTTTGGCCTCAATTGATGGGTTCTCAATTGTCCCTTCTTCTTTAAGCCATCAATTAGCTGATTGTCTGAACAATGGAAAATCTTGTTCCAACGTCATTTTCAGACAATCAGCTAATTGATGGCTTAAAGAAGAAGGGACAATTGAGAACCCATCAATTGAGGCCAAAAATTGCATCATCTGAAAATGGACCTATGAGTGTTATCAATTGTCCCGCACAAGAAAAATGCGGTCAAATCCACAACAAAAAGGACAGCACTGAGAACAAAAACGGATCGTTTAAAATGTATTATATTAATTATACATATGTTGGCGAGTATTAACTCATATATTGCTCTCATCAATTTTATATTTAATAAAAATATTTTATGAAAATGAGAGGTGATCCAATGGGATAATATTTAAGCGCTCCGTTAATATATATCGTTATGAATTTTGCAAATAATTAAATATATCTGAAGCCCCCAATTCGTGGAACTATTAATAGATGACAAATTAGTTATTTTGAATTATTGAGTGAATGATATGCTAAAATTCTTAACCTTGGCTAGTCAAGGTTGTATACTTAATTTACAATTATTTAAATCAAGTTTGCGAGCTTGAAGTAAACACCAATCCCATTGTATTGCTTACTTCAAGCTCGCAAGCTTGATTTAAAGAATTGTTATCACCACCCGCGCAAACAATTATTGTTAAATTGTATTACTTAATTTACAGTTTATAAAGTCCTATATAGTTAATTACTATGTCTGGACATAATATTATTTAGAAGTGGTACAAAACTATAATTTGTTGTGTATAGAAGGAATAATTACGTGAGTATCTCTCTTAATTTTAAATCAAACCATTTTTGTACAGTGAAAGGTTTAACCTCAATAATAATGACAATTACAAAACTTAGACCTATAGAAATCAAATAAAATGTGGCTAAAATAGGTATAATTCGATACATACACAGAGCTAATGAGTTCTCTCTTAATTTGATAAAGGTAAGAACAAAAAATGTTGTAAATAAATTCACCGATAGGCAGAATTACGTTGAAGGCAATAGAACGGAGTTGGATCGTAGGCCCATGGAGATACCGGCCTTTTTTTTAAATGCAGAAGCAAAAGAAGTTGTTTTTGCGTAATCGTAGTAAACGCAATCTAATTTCTTGGTCTCCAATTCCAAGTCTGCGAATGATGAAATGGTCCCGACCGCGATCGTGTTGCTTGTTGAAAAAGTTCACCATTTAAAAAGTGTTTTCGTTAGCAAGCGTCAGAGCAACGACGCCTTCGAAATCATTAATTCGTGATCTACCTCGGTTTGATGTTGGAAAGAAAATTGAGACAATATTGCTCACTGCTGTAGTGGGTTACTAAACAAGATATAAACATACTGCATGTGGTCTCTCTTCTCGTTGCAACCAAGTTTACTTTTTCTGGATTAATTAATTCCACGTGAAACGTTCAATAGTTGGAGGTATTCAAGTGGTCACTCTACCGCATGCTCCTGTATTGTTAACTCTCTACAGCTTTGAGCGATTATCGCCCACGTACCGCCCACATTTCGTGTGCGCTATCACTACTCAGCCAGCTTCGACTTTAGTTCGATACTGCAGCAGGTCCCATTGCGTTACACAGATTATAGACGTGTTGCCTACGCCCGTGCCAAGCACTGCATAGTAGCGCTCTCTTTCAACTAGCACCATAACGGATACGGAGGCCTCTAAACCACTCTGTATGATAAAAAGGATGATTCTTCTAAGCTCCACAGCGACAAAACTTTATCGAGAATGACACAAGCGCTAGAATGTCGACAAAGGCCATAATAATGTTTGCAAAATTTTTATACGTTTTGCTGTTTGAACTTTGAAATAAATTGCGTAAAATTTTTAGGTTTAAAATGAATGAAATCATGAATTATTGGACCACACAGATAGCTCTAAACGAAAATAACACTAGGAATTTTATTATTTGTCCTGTTTGACTTTCGATGAGATTTGGATATTTTGTGTGCTTATTCATCTGATAGTCCAAAAACTAGTTAGTAATATTTAGACCACCATGATATGAGCATGATGTTTTGTGTAATGTGGTTTTTTTTCAAAATTTTGAACAGTATATATATATATATATATATATATATATATATATAATTAATTCTGATCTTTTATGTGACACATATAACTAAAATGGCTTTGAGTGAGAGGGAGAGAAAGTTATGTGGAGACGATTTAGTTTGATTTTTATATGTCAAATTTTAGCTCTCGTACCATAATAAAGTTTTGTCTGTTTGAATCTAAGTTAACTAAATATTTAGCACTGCGCAAAACCCTTCAAACATTACTATTTAGCAGTTAGGTATTAAATCGAAATGTCTTTCAGGAACATTTAATTTTATTAAGATATATGTCTGACAAAATGAACACCAAATTATATAAAAATTTATGTGTTTCAGTGATTTTCATTCTAAGATTCCGGTAAAATGTATCATATTTTTTTTCATATAACTTCTTATTTTTTAGTGGGAGATATGTAGGAAGAATTTGTATTGTTAAAGAAAGAGGTAGCAGAACATCGCATGAACAAGAGTCACCCGGTTGATGGAAGCACGAAATCGAGAGAAGAATGAATCATTAACTCTACGAAAACCAACGGGGATTACACGGCGCATAGTTGACAATTGTATGAATCCACATATGCCCTTTCCTACACGACGCGACATTCTGCTCAAAAGTGTCCTATCGAATAAAGGATGGGTATATGCTTAATGCCAAGATTTATTGGCTAATCCTGAGCATTGCTCAGTACTGATCTTATTGGACGCTAGTTCTCCACTTAAAGTTAGAATATAGAAAAGCCAATGCGTTTCATATGGTACTAAAACTCGGATTGAACTTATCCACGCAGATGACAAATCTTCCTACTTTTCCAAGGTAGCTTATGCACTTTAAACTTGCCTAGTTTGTATAACGTACACGTAGTACAAACGGCCTATAAAACAAACATGCACATTATTTAAGACATGAAATATTTCTCGGAAAAGCAATTCGTCTAAGGCCGGCACGCGTTATCTTTGTTGTCAACTTATTAATGATCATACCGGAAATACGATAGATAAACAAGTGCTTTGTGTCAAAAACAGCATTTTAATATATCCTTAGTCACGCTGGAAATTCGCAATTATCGGAGTCCCATAGGTATGCAAATTCATTGAAACAAACATAAATTTTGGGTGACGAATGTGGGATAATAGGACCGTACTATTATTCCACATTCTTCATTCAAATATATAGTGTTTTAAGGGCGTAATACCGGCTCCTACTGATAAGTCGCCAGTAAGCACGAAACGAATGTGCATGAGATTATACATTCCGTTCATGCTGTCTTTGGTTTATCCTTCTTGTCGCAATTGAACTAGTTTGTTTCTAGGTTCGCAACAGCTAATACATACTTGCATATATATTATTTCTCCGCAACAAACAGTATTTAAATGTTATATATTAAGCATAAATTTTGTTTGCTCTAAATTCAGTGGTTCTGTGAACAAATACTTTATCTTGCTTCAAAATTGCAACTTAGCATCAATTACGTTGACAGAGGTGAACAGCGATACATTAAATTTAAACAACAATTTGATCAGCATGGAAACTTTTTTGGCCTGATTGCTTTCCTGGGTTGAAACTATTTCATTCTGCTGGGAGGTGTCTCTTAATATACCTCTTTTTTCCCGTAAAGTGGTAATTAATTAATTTGCTCATTTGACGATCTCCGTCCCATTTAAAACATTACGGCGTTTAATAATGTGCTCGACTGAGTATTTACAACGAAACATACCACATAATTAAGTTAACAGATTGTTTCGCACTGTTAGATAATCGGCAAGATTTTCTAATATAATTATCTTTCCACTAATTTATCCTCCTTAACCAGTATTATACATTTATTTATAAAGCACAAGACTGTTGTCTCTTCCCCAGGCTTACAACTCTCTCTCTTTCTCGGTGATTGAATCTGCCGTTTTAAATGATACCATTTTTGTACTGTTTTTAATATTATTAAATTCTATATCCAACACAGATTTACGAATGTAAGGTTTGGAATTGGATTTCTCCAAGGACAAGTATCCGGCCATATATTTCTCATCCTAACTCTTGCACATATTTAGGTTGCGAAAGTCCAATTCAAATTGTTCAGATAAGCCGAGGACATTATGTTTTCATTCATTACTCCAACATTTCTCATTTTTTTGCATCTCCAATGGCTCGACTGTTTTTCTTCAATTTAAACTCTTTTAGCGCAAGCTCGGTACATTGGGATGTCAACAATTTCTCAAACAAAATTAATTTTATGAAATGTCTCATACAACGCTTTCTTTTCGATATTCGCATTTCTATTTTTGATAACAATAAACTATAAAGTTAATTTGGAATTAAATTATAGCTCATTATTAAATTATTTTTGGCAAATATAATATACGCACCATTGTGAAGTCGCCAGTAGACACGTGTTTATTTTTATTGAACTTTTGGAAGATTAATTCCGAACTGCGATATGCAAGCTTTTGAATGTGCAGCGATTCCCAATGAGTGTTGACCTCTATTTGATTAATGCTCAACGCCTATTGAACCACCAAAAATGATTTCATTCCCCTCTAGCCGACTCGTCCGCATAGTATGACTTCCATAACCTTGACCACTTCCCTTCTACTGTTGATAGATCTAACCCAATCCGACTGGAATGTCGGCTTTATTTACCAGGAACAATCAAAGATAAATAATTAACGGCTTTTTATAAAAAAGGCCCTAGAGAACATATAAAAAAATGCTATTAGCCAATAAGGCCTCACTGTAAAAATTTTTGCCGTTTTATCATAAAAGCGCGCACATACAATTTGGAATGCACGCGAAAATACCCACATAAGTAACATAAAAAAGAGGAAATAGTTAAATACTGTTTTTTGCGGAGAACTAATATATATTCAATTGTATATTAGGCTTTGTGCACCTTATAACGAATAAATTCAACTGGAACCAGAAGGATCGAGCAGAGGTTTACTGAGGACTTATTAGTAGGAGGCGGTACTACGCCGTATACTCACTATATATTTTTTCAAGGTATGTTGGAGTCTGTGCCAGCCCATTGTCTAAAATTAATTGACCAAATATATGGTAGGTGTACTGATTAGTCGCCAGTAAGCACGAAACGTATGTGTACATGAGATTATAACTTTCGTTCATGCTGACTTTGATTTATCATTCTGGTCCTATTTGAAATAATTTGTTACTAGTTACGCAATACCTAATACACAATTGTAAATTGGGTACTGGGCAACAATCTTTACGCCATACTGAATACATGGATGATATAAATAATTCCTGGATTATTCAAATTAAAAGTATATATATATATATATATATATATATATATATATAGGCCAAAGTTCAGACAGGAATACTAGATTAAACATTTTACGCAGATTATGTCATATGCGGTCTAAAATCAAGAAAATACATCTATATTATTTCAATAGAGTTACATAATTTTTACTTAATATGTTTTTAATGATTACCTGGGTAATCGAAATAAAATAAAATCATATTAATATGCACACATATAGCTCAGTGGTTCACAAAAAACTAAAATCCTGAACATGAGGACGATGACATGCCAGACACTTAGTGTGTTATATATCATCACAAATATGCACTGAATTAGCCAGACATTCTGCACTGTGTATCTTACCAGAATAAAATATCCCTTCCTCCTAATTACGTAGTTATTACTTCCGAAAATTTTAAACGCTAACCTAAATTTAATTACCGATTTAGCCATATTTTTCCTCCCATTACATTATGTGGCATTTTGAGCTTTTCATCTGTAGGGATGAATAATCAAATATGATTTATACGGTCTTTAAATGAAGTTTGCCTGCTTGTAGTAAACACCAATCGCAATGTATTAAACCACACATCGAACAAAATAACAAAACTACCACCAGTTGCAACGCAGTACCATCACCCGCGCAATCAAGTATTGTTTAAAAGTATTGTCTATATACATACATTCATATATATATATATATATATATATATATATATATATATATATATATATGTGTGTGTGTGTGTGTGTGTGTTTGTGTGTGGCGAAAGCTACAAACAGTTAATGTTCGTGACTGCATAGAAATTGTGCAGCCGACATTTCCATTCAAGTTCAATGTATGCGAGACTGCTAGAGGTGAGAGCCGCATATCTAATTTTTCATTCCATATATATACAATGTGGTTTGATTCTCGCTAGTCAGTTTGCCGTCGTACTCTGATAATGATCATGGAAGGTCGAAACACGTCGGTGCGTTGCGACTGGCGTTTGTTTTGTTATTCTTTTGACGACTGGTTAAATACATTGGGATTGGTGTTTACTTCAAGCTCGCAAACTTGATTTAAAGAAATAATACCACCACCCGCGCAAACAATTATTGTTTAAAAATTAATACGTAAACGTTTTATTCAAACAAAATATGTTTTTTCGCATAAAATTATTATATTAATTTGAAATAGTTTTGTATTTCATTTTGTATGCGTCATACATGAACAACATTTTGCATGAATACTGTTCGTGTTTAATTTCCTTTGACAGTTCACTATTGAGATTAATAAAAAACAGATTGAAGAAGACTGTGGAAAACTGAGCATTTTTTACGAAAGGCATTAGTGTTAGAAGTCCGAAGAATAAAATTTTCACACACACACACACAAGATTATTTTGAAATAATATACATTGTTTAAATATCTCGGTTATTAAATTTAAGTTTCGAAGCGTTGTCAGACAATTCCAGGTAAATTGACTCTTCCTGTTGCATTCAAAATCGGACCCATGTACTTGATATAACCAAGTAACCTCTATCAGTATACCAGAAAATAATTTAACATTAGCGTAGTAACAGCATGATCCCAGCAACCTAACAGATATCGAGCTTATATCTCACAAACGAAGATAAATTATAATAGAACTTACTTTGACCGACATTAATGTGCAAGTTTAATATATTATATGTGTGACATTATGCTTGGATTGTTGATCGGTCGCCTTACACATATTTAATTTTTTGTAATAATACATGGACAGGCACTTTAACATAAAGCGGTTCAGATTTACCGAAGAATTTGATTTATGATTTCAAAAAGCAAGAAATAAATCACGCGTTATTTTATATTTTGTGCAATTTTAAAAACTCCATTTGAATTTATTGAACAATATTTTGCCCTACCCATGCACAAAAATGAAGATATTTTATTTGACCCAAGAACCGTTTCTACCACATATCTCTCGAAATATCTTCAATTTATTATTTTAATTATATATATATATATATATATATATATATATATATATATATATATATATATATATATATGCCAGTCCTGTTTGTAGCACGACTAATGTTTAGAGTTACTTTATTCTTGTATGTACAGGGTACTGTTTTCAGTTTATTGATGTTCCTAATGTTAGACTATAAATACTGCTTATTGTTAACATTGTGAAATTTGGTCAATACTCAAAAGCTATTTGACTATTAAAAGAATTTATTTTCAAAAATATGATGGATTGTGTTATCATACAAACTGGTGGTCTTACTGTTTTCATAGAACAGACAACTGGCTGAAAAACTGGCGGCGAAAAAAACTGGCGCCCGAACAGGGACTCGAACTGTGGACCCTATATATATATATATATATATATATATATATATATATATATATATCTTTATAATGTCCATTGCCTTTAAATATTACACAGTATATGTCTTATCTGGAAAAAACACAATAACAAAGTGGATAAAGGCCATTTATTTCGTGAATACTAATCATCGCTCTACAATCATTCATTTATATACATTCTGGGTTTTCAATTGATTATGCTAGTGGTAACAAATCTGACTGAAACAAGAAAAAAAATAGAAGTAAAGGCGAGTCAGTTTCGTTACCACTAGCATAATCAATTGAAAACCCAGAATGTATATAAATGAATGATTGTAGAGCGATGATTAGTGTTCACGAAATGAATGGCCTTTATCCACTTTGTTATAAATATGTTTTTCTTCCTAATTAGAAAAAAAAATATATATATAAATGTCAACTATGGTATAAAATGCCTAAAATTTATTAATAAACATCATTTAATTTTATTTTAAATTCAGTAATGCAGACTATTTTGCAACTATAATACACTTAATCATTGTTTAAACGTAAAAAAATAATTCTTTAATCCAAACTGCATAAGAATAAAACAATCAAAAACAAACGTTCAAAAATAGAAGACGTGTCTCTAAATATGACGCACCGAGTAATATTAGGCAAATTTAAATTGAAGGCGATATGACATCATATAGTATCAAGTAAAATAAGTGGCGAAATATCGAGAACGAAATGGCTAATATGCTATTGGTTACAACAAATGTCCGGTTATAAATGGATAAACGAAATTAGCTGTAGACACTGATAGAATATATTTTGATCAATAAATTTTATTCTATAGATTACGATTTTCATTTCTCATTTACTAGAGAATGATAATATAATTACTTAATATAATTAGTACCAATTATATATATATATATATATATATATATATATATATATATATATATATATATATAAAGGCAAATGGTTAATGCATGAAAAAAGGAACGACCAATCGTTTGCGTTTATTACCTGGAAAAATGAAATTGAATCAAAAATATTTTATGTTTATGAAAAATATTTATCTGTATCGTTGAATGTGGAACTAGTTTTATGAATTTTATTTGGGCTCGCATTCGAGATGTGCCGTAATTTTATTGTGATGGTACATTTTCTAACACGATTGAAGGTCAGGGGACAAATCAGATTTTCAATGATAATTGTTAAATATGCTGACTACTGGTTGTGTACATTAATAGGGCCAATAAAAGGCTTGGGTCAAGAATGAAATACTGTGGTTTATAAATAAAACTAATGGCGCCAAGCTAAGCTCAGCAATGAATATGTTTAATATTGCAATAAAAATTTTAACAAGTCTAGTAAATGCGTGTAGACAATCAAAAGCCTGATTTTTTTGGCTATTGATTGGAGAGTAAAGGGCTTGAAGCAGGATATATTTAAAGATAGATCGCAATAATGTGAAGATGCAACACGTTTGCTTAGTTGCCCAACAGTTGTGATATATTGAGAGCAACATAAACACCAACTGGTGCAAAGTACAAACTAATGGCTAAGCTAGACAGTGTTTCCTCATTTTGCATTCACGATATCTGATTAACACAATTAAAAGATAAGGAACACGTCACGCAATGAAGTCAAGAGTAACTTATTGAAGGGTATATTCCACAAGCGTTACTATTTTGAAGGCAGTGAGGAAAAAATCTGATATTATTTGAATTATAACTTCAAAAAACTAATATATGTTAAACTTTTTTCACGAGAATCAATGCGCACATTTTTTACCTTAAAGTTTTGTTGTGTTCTCTAACTAGAAATTCAGCCTGCCCACGAGCTCTGTATAGCCATTTTCAACGTAATGGCAAATCGGCAAACGATGGAATGCGAAACTGCTCTCGCATAGCAATATAAAGCCTAACAAAGTATGATTTCGCGCAATAATATCATCATCATCATCATCATCATCATCATCATCATCATCATCATCATCATGCACAGCAATGTAGAATCCACAAGTAACTAATTTTTCACTTCCATACTACCATAGGAAGGGGAAAACATGAAATATTTGAATAAACACAAAACTAATAATTTAGACACATAAATTAATAGAGAGGTTAATGAGAGAGAGAGAGCGTACACAGTTACCATGCGTATATTGATCTAGTCAACACTCAGCAGTGAGGCAAATTAAACCCCTACACAATACGCAGCTAGCTCTGCTCAACTAAGTTACGAAGATAATCTGACTATAAATTTGCAACAAGATCACCACTGAGCTCGACTTGATGCCATATTGGGCAGGATGTCGAACGAAGAAAAATGGCGTGAACGCGGATCTCATCCTGGTAGACAAGTGAATCCTATTTCTATGTAGTTGACTTGAACTTCTTCTGTGATGTCAAACTTTGCCCATAATTTTTGTTACGTCAATGTGACACTGGGTGAGAGGACAGTGTTCTACTGCGCAGCCGAATCGAGGCCCATAGTAATACGCGACCGAGCCAGCATCGCTGGCGGTGGCTTATTTGTTTTTCTAACCAGGAACACTTATTGGCCCATTCATAAATAGATCTTTAGGTGTTAATGCTGTTTATTTGTTGCTGGAAACCTATATGTGCAATGCTTTTTCAAACAACGATAATCGAATTCTTCAAATAAAGTTTGCGAGCTTCAAGTAAATACCAATTCCATTGTATTTAACCATTCGTCGTAAAACATAACAAAATTACCGCCAGCCGCAAGGAACTGACGCGTTTTGACCTTCCATTATCATCACCCGAGTACGACGGCAAACTGACTAGCGAGAATCAAACCGCATTGAATATATTTGAAAAGCAAAATTAGATATGCGGCTCTCACCTCTAGTAGTCTTGCACATATTGTACGTGACTGGAAATGTCGGTTGCAGAATTTCTATGCAGTCATGAACATTAGCTAAATACTGTTTGTTGCGAAGAACTAATATATATGCAAGTATGTATTAGGTTTTGCGAACCTAGTAACAAATTAGTTCAGTTGTGACCAGAAGGATAAACCAAATGAACATTAGCTGTTTGTAGCTTTCCCACACACACACACACATTATATATATATATATATATATATATATATATATATATAGACAAAACAATTAAACAATAATTGATTGCACAGGTGGTGGTAACAATTCTTTAAATCAAGTTTGCGAGCTTGAAGTAAACACCAATCCCATTGTATTTAACCTGCACAATAATTGAATGTCCGTATGCGTCTAAAATTATTAGCTCAAAGAAGCTAATTCTCACAAGCGTAAAATAACACTTCGCGTACATGTGTATTGTAAAAACGACCATTAAGGCAGATAGAGTGAAATACTCGTGTTTGTCCATAAATGGCAAATGTTTGAGAAAGCCAATCTAGCTTTTTAAATTTTCATGTTCACCTCATCAGACATATTACCTTAGATATTGATTGAGCTGCAAAGGTTTGTAAACTTGTCAACTATTTTTAGATCTTTACTCTGCGGTCGTAGAGTTCGAGTGAGCGGTGGGTGATCATATAAAACTATCTTACCTTTATAGGGTGCAAATTTCATACCAAAAAGACGGAACGGTTACTAATCTATTTAAGATAAGTGATCCTGTAAAATTATCTTACATTTAGAGGGTGCGAATTTCATACCAAAAAGACGGAACGGTTAGTAATCTATTTAAGGTGGGTGGTCCTGTAAAATATCTTATATTTAGAGGGTGCGAATTTCAAACCAAAAAGACGAAACGGTTACTAATCTATTTAAGGTGGCCCGAGTAAATTGTGGATTATTGAATTATAGTAAGATATCGTATGCATAGTCAAAATCAACTAATCCACCGCCCGGGAGAACTTCAACACACATCCGGAATGGACGTAAAATTTTTGTTTATAAAAGCATCTATTACAAAATTAAATGAAAGGGAAGAAATTAGGTAGCCTTGTTGAACAACAGTGCTGGTAGTAAAAATTCGCGTTAATTTGCCGTAGACCTTAATGCGACCAGAATTGTTTGTGTAGACACCGAGTATAATATTTTAAAATTTGGTGTTCACATCACAATTCGACAAAATATCGAATAGGAAAATGCAAGCAAACAAATCAATTGCACACTTGATGTCTAGAAAGACAACTATAGTGGAACGGCGATATGCATATCACTGTTCAAGATCTTGCATTAAGGTAAAAATGTTATATTTATAGACTCCTTCTTACTGAAATCCAGATTATTATTATTAACGCAAACCGCTAAGACGGCGTAAGATAATCGAAAAAATAACCTTTATACGACTGAAGTCAAACTTATACCACGATGGTTATTACGCGAAATCCGATTGCCTTTTTTGATAATAGGAATAATATTCGACTCATTCCAAGCAAGCTTCAAGTTCTCCTCATTTCGTATATTACGAAAAAGTTTAGTCAACGATGCTATATAGCAACCCAATATAAGTGGAAATAAAAAATGAATTTTTAAAAGAATATGAATAACGAGTTTAACCACTCAATACTTACTGATTGAGGAATATTGAAGAACGTTCGTTTCCTTCAAATGAAAATTGTATGTACAGATTGTACTATGCATGAAAAATAATATATTTTAAAATAGACTAAAATAATATACGACAACAGTCAGAAGATAATAATCCACCGGCTTTATATTATTTCCTATAGATAAATGTTAGTTTAGATAGAAATTGAATGTTATGCTTAAATCAGCAGTTCACGAATGCTTATGTTCAGGAAATATAATGGCGCTCTAAATGTTACCAACTCAAATGAATGTGAATAAGGTTTAAATTCAATAGAATTGTGAAGTATAATCCTGTACCACATCGACTAAACCTGAAAACGTCTGACACTGTGGCCACGTTCAGCATCATGTGAAAAAGGTAAATCGTCTAGTTTCCAAGATTATACCTTTTCAAGCAGAAGAATATCCTACATAATATAAAGTCTTTACCAATGCACCATCAACGATAAATTATTACAAATAATGCACTCTTAATCTTTAAAAAATACTGTCGGTTTGATATTAGAAATAAGCCGTAATATTTTTTTTAAATTCTCCTGAAAAATTAAATAGACACCTAATAATAGTTCAAATTTTTATTAAATTAAATTTACAAATTTTAGTATTACGTGAAAATACTTTTCTGGTTATTTTGAGCAACTGTATTTAACAACCAAGGCGTTATTTTGCTCAATTAATTCTATAGTTTCATAAGCTTTTAAATTTAGGCAAACATATGTAGAAATAAGCGATTTGAAAGCAATTTTTGAAGTTACGAATAAGGATGTCTATTATCATAACTGCAAAATTTTTTTCACCAGAATTTCGTTTATTCTGCCTACCAAATGCAAAAGCAATCACACTTATGCAAGTAGCAGTCTTGCAAACAGTAAATATTGGAATTCAACATTCTATTTTTCTTAGATTGTTTCTAAACAATATAGAAACCTATATTTTTCTTTAATTTGAGAATTAAAATCATGTCTACAATATCTTGATTATGACAAATGAAATATTTTTACTACTTTCAAGACGATGAGACCACGAATATTGGAAATTCGTTATTTTCGAGAAAGCAAATAATTTATGGCATGTATTCTTTGCATAGAGTAATATATTATCTTTTTAAGCATGAATTATTTTGCACAAGCATTTATTCATCAACGAACTTATCTCTAACTCTGTATAGACTTTAAAAAACATTTCATTTGATGTTGGACCAGTTGATAATTATCAGCTTAAACTGAAAAAAAGTATATCCATAATTAATTTGCAGTGTTCATGTATTGATTATGTTTACATTTTTCAGGCACACTAATCATGTTTGCCAAAGTAACAAAATGAACATAATTAGGTTATGTTTGGATTAAAAGTAAACTAATGTTTACTTTTACCTGCAAGAAATTGATAATAGATAGCACTTCACTAGTAGTGCCCAAACTTGCGAAGACATAAACTGTTATAAAAAGAGAGTAAATCACATAAAGAGGTATGGAATAAGGAATAAATTAATTTTAAATAGACGAATAAGAAAAACATATTCTGTCTCAGAGAAGTAAAAATTGAGAAAGGGAGTTTATTGGATGGCAATAAACAGTATAGTCATATAGCGTACGCTGATAAGGAATGGTGTTAAATTTTGTACATGTATGCCATACGAATGCACTTGGTTAACCGTAATGAATGTAGGCATAAACATAATAAATCTAATTTGTTTAAAGTGTAGTAAAATAAGTTCGAGCATGACATTGAAATATTTTCATTTTGAAATCTGATGCACTTATTGCTTCATTCATGCTTTTAATGTGGACAAGTTCATTTAAACTTCTACACTTCGCTTTTAGGCGTTCACATCAGTTGTTAAAACGTAACGAACGCTGGCATACAAGTAATGAAACTAACTTGTATAATGAGTAATAAAATAAGTTGCGGACATGATTTAAAAATATTTCGTTTTAAAGTATGACGGACGTATTATTTCAGTCATGCTTTTTGCTGATGCATTCAGTTACTATTCACATTTAGCATTCGGGTGTTCACATCAACGAACGTGAATAAAATGTAATGACACTTTGCAACTTCTTGCATAATTCAAATCGTGTTGCAAAATTTTTTCCCGTGTTGCGATCACCAGTTTGGCGCCGAACCTCGCACATGTATGTTAAGCAGCATAAGACAGCGACATTCACGCCTGACTGAGCAAGCTTGTCGCGAATCTTGCGATGATACAAAACCGTGTTGTTGGAGAATTGGACAAACCAAATTAATTTTTTAAATGATTGACAGATTTTTGTGAGAAAAAATTGTAGGCCGTTCTAGCCACAAAGCTTTATGAGCTCATAGACCCAAATTCGAGAAACACTGCCTGAAATAAACCGAATAGCGAGCACAATTTCGTGTTTCGATTTCGGACATGTCTGCTAGCTACTAGATGTAAACAAAAGTTTTAGAAATTCATATATTTTATACAAAATTTTTTTATATATGTTTAAAACATTTTAGATCAAAAGATATCTAAAATGTATTGGTTGTATATATCTATGTAGAAAATAGACGAATTGGCGGAATTAATAAATAGACACATTACTCCAGCGTTTTTTCTTTTGTTTTCATATGTCGACACCAGTATTTAAATTAAATAATAAATTAAAGCCAAATTATAATTTCAGTATTAAAGGACAGAAAGTTGTTAAGAAAATTAGAAATGAAGGCTAGAGGTTTTCGTGGTGTCTGCTCTGAAAATATTTACAAATTTAAATAATGGAAGCTCTCAGACTTTGCCACGATAATAAATTTTGTGCTCATAAAAGTTTAACTATCAAAACAGTCAAAATATAAGTTAAAGAAGTTGGCATGTATAAATATAGAGTCCTAAATAGTTTTTGCGAAACATTCAGAAAAAGGGTCAATCTTGAAATCATATTTACCTATTACAAGAAATTAATAGAAATTTAGCGTAAGCGAAATAAAAGAAAAATGCGAAGACAAATAAAAATATCGAAGAAAATTGAAACAACAGATTATTAGCTTATACAATTAAACAATCAATGATTGCAAGGGTGGTGATAACTATTCTTCAAATCAAGTTTGCGAGCTTGAAGTAAACACAAATCCCATTTGATTTAACTAGTAGTCGAACATCGTAGCAAAACTACTGTCAGACGTACTCACTAAAGCTTTTTGACCCCCGAGGATCATACCGCAACGCCTATATATGAAATGCCATAGCTATGATATCTTTGATCAAAAAATGTGAGAGAGTTGGACGTTATAGTAGGCTAAACTAATGTGTATTCAAGCAGTAGACGATTTTAATTCTTATAAAGTCTTCAGCAATGAGATTTAAAATCCAGCTCACTTTATACAATATATACTTAGCCTGTAAGGTGTACGAACACTATAGTTGCTCAATCGGTACATAATATTAACAATTTGGTTGCCCAGTCGTTACATGGTACCAACAAAATGGATTTCAGGATATGTCCAAATTTAACAAAATAAAGATTTCCAACAACTTATGAACTCTTTTTACTCCAGTAAGTCCATAAACTCTTGCTATGACCGATATCAGCACTTTTCGCGGTAATCCTGACATCATTCAATTAAATAAACATTTAGACTAAGTTTGTTACAGAGGACTATTTTGTACATTCTATTGTGTATTAAGTAGTGTGTACCAAGAAACAAATGAGAACAAATACGATCAGTAGGATAAAAAAAGTCTTCATGAACGTAAGATATAATCTCATATGACCCATCAGTAGGAGTCGGTATTACTCCACTATACGCACTATATATTTGGATGAGTTATGTGGACAGGTGGACGGTACATTCTCATATACGAATGAGTAAACCTGCATTGGTGAAGTTATATAAAATCTTCGAAAATGCGACTTAAATTCTAACTCACTTTACATTATATATACCGAGTCTTTACATGCTATCATCATTACATTTAGCTAATAAACAAAATATATAATGACTAAAGGGCGTACTTCTGACTTCTACTTTTGTTCATGTCAACTTTGGTCAATCATTTTGGTCCTATTTTAACAAATTTGTTACGTTTTACACTATAACTAACTTACAATTGCCTAAATATAAATCCTCCACAACATAACTTTAGGCTTGCTCCTCCGATAAAAATTTTGGGTAATCGGTTTGACAGTAATGAGTCTAATGATTATCACATTATTGGTAAAATAAAGAATGGGCAAAGAGCTGTACAAATACGAAATTTTTTTCCCAGAATTTAAGATTAAATATGTGTCATACCGATACAAACATTTTCAAGTTTCAATGCCGGAATTTGAGGTCTGTGGTTTCTATTTCGAGACAGTGAGTAATAAAACCAGATTATGCGCACATGCAATTTAAGACGATACCGACTAGTTTGACTGGGAGTTTAACTCTTGCAGATTACAAACAGCAAAGATTTTAGCGTTAAAAGCCTTATTGGAGTAATATGTTCTTCGCTGTGATTGATTGAAGCATTACATTATAACCGAACACTGATGTTTTTGGTAGTGCTATCAGCGCAAAACAGTACAAGATAAATGCCGTGGCTTTGTTTGTCATGTTGATTAGTTGTCCTGCAATTTGTAGAATCAGACGTCGTGGTTCGTTAAACTTGGTCGTGATACATGAGCTGCTTTAGCTGTAATTCTTCACCTCAACCCTTACTTAGATGCGCACATGCTTTTGCTATTATTTGAACATATTGCAATTACCTAAGTGTTGGTTACTTTACGTTGCACTGAATAAGCGCTAGTCGTGACGTGGGAAGTCTTGCTATTAACCAACAGAGCACAAAAATGAGTTGTGTCCACAAATTCATTGTATCGCCCATTTAACGGAATATTGAAAATGAACTGTTAAACTGATTTTATTTGAATAAAAAAACGATAACTCATTCTATCTAAACATCAGTATTAGAAGGAATATATTTAGCAATCTCACTTCCTGAATCTTAGTGTTCCTGACAGTCATAGGATGGTGATTATTAAATAATTTAATAATAATTACAACGACTGTGTTTCCATGTTGGCATTTGAGAAGATATTAAATGTACAGGAAGTACACTTGCCGCTGGTTATAAAAACAAAATAAATTTGGAGACTATTTATGTTCGAACGATTAAAAGAGCTGGTTAAAATAAATGAATTGAAAGGATATATTTCCTTCTCGACCAGCGAGTACGGTTGCAATAACATTGGCAATGCATTTTAACGCCGCTTAATAAATAACAATATCTGTGTCGCAGTCGACATATTCAAACGTTTTTAGCAGGCATGTCTTCTTTGTAAAGTTCCAAGGTGATCATGCATATAAATAGCAAAGCAGATATAATCAATTTAACCAAACTAGGTCGGTTGATTTTGTACATAAATGTAGGGGAGGTGCCATAATGGAAATTTTATAAAGTCATGTGCATGCTGAGACGTCAGTTTCAGGTAAAGCGACATTGACCTAAGGCAGCTGGAATGGAATTCGTTTTATGGTGTTCCAAATAGAGTAATTGTTGAGAATAGCCTGTGATATATAGATCGAGTGTTTAAAAAGGCAATTCAAGCTTCGGGAATTAAGAATTTAAACATATGTACACCATTTGTGTACAAATAAAAGAGAAGATAGTCGACACCAAGAGATAAAGTAGGTACGGCGCTCTTTCAGTAAGCTTGGTTTTGTGATTTTTTTTGCCAAGGATGTGGCCGCTAATAGCCAAGTGATTTCGAGAATATTCTTAGACGTCGATCGCAAAATTCGTGTTTAGTAAGCTCACGCATCGTCTTGAAGTTTTTTTAATGCATATCAATGGTGGAGTATGTCAGATAATGTTGGAGGCAGAACAAGAAGTTTAAAGGGCCAACTTAAAAATGTAGACAAACGTGACAGACGGAGAAAATGTAATCGAGATCTATGGAGAATCGCTTTTGCAAGCATCATTTTTCAGCGGTTCCTGAGGACCGCGTCGTGCTACATGCGGAATTTCAAGAGGTATTATTTTGGCCACCAGGAGTTGAAGGCTGCAGTAATGACCTACCAGAAGCAGCGTGGAGTTAGACCCGAAAGATGAACTAATACTTGCTGAGCAAAGAGCACTGGCCTTAAGCCAAATAAAAGAGTTTAAACTAGACATTGTTTCCGGGACGGAATATTGCGAGGAAAATGCGCTTTACAAAATATTATTCACGGGCTGCTTCCAATCCAGTGCTAATAATGATTAATCTGCTATAAAATCAACATTAATGACTAATTGTGCGGAAACACTTTCATACATAACTAGTGCAAGTCAATTTCCCTATCATAATAATTAATAGAATTGTAGAAAAAGACGAATTTTAAAAATATTTTTACAACGAAGTTGATTGTGTTCTGTTGTTTGGAGCAACACAAATCCTCAGACTAACGAAATTAACATCAGATCTATTTAAAGGCATTTCAATGCAAACCGTTGGTGGTACACAAAAAAGCGAAATAATTATTAATTCCAACATAAATTGCAATCAGTAGGCCGGTTTCGTCCTTATTGAGAACTCAACACGTATTGGTCAGAATTTGCCGCGGACAGGACTTGATCCTGGGCACGTGTGCTTCGGAATCTGGTGCTCTAAACACTGAGCCACCCTGCCACAGTCTAAGCACAGTTTTTAGTCATATACTAACTAATGTAATTCGGTTAGCTTTCTTCTTTTTTAGGTGGAGCTCATATGGCATCCATTTAGACCAAAATTTCCAACTAACCATCCCCAATCTGCCATTGCTGAACAGACACCACACTACATGGGGAAGTGGTTTTGAAATGAACATTTATATAATTAAACGAACATTGATTGTGCGTGTGGTGATAACATTTACAATAATCAAGGTTGCGAACTTCATTGTACGTTAAGTATTCCTATTAATGACGAAACCGGTGTACCGGATGAATTGACTTTTCTACCCTATACAAATTTTAGTTTATACTGCCAAAATGTATGTAATTAATGGGTCAGGTGCTTATATGAATTTTGCAACCTTGATTATAGTAAATTTTATCACCGCCCGCGCAACCAATGTTCGTTTAATTATATAAATGTTCATCTACCATCTAGTGTGGTGACTGTTAGGTATTATTATTATTATTATTATTATTATTATTATTATTATTATTATTATTATTATTATTATTATTATAATTATTATTATTATTATTATTATTATTATTATTATTATTATTATTATTATTATTATTATTATTATTATTATTATTATTATTATTATTATTATTATTATTATTATTATTATTATTATTATTATTATTATTATTATTATTATTATTATTATTATTATTATTATTATTATTATTATTATTATTGGTATTATTGTTATTGTTATTGTTAGTAATAATAATAATATCTTTCAATAACAATAATAATAATAATAATAATAATAGCAATAATAATAATATATGCTACTAATGTAGTTGCGTTTACATTTTGAAAGAAAATGACGTTTTTTACTGCAATGCGTCCACTTCTATCAATGTTTCTCACCTCAAACTTGTAATCCTTCATCAACTTGACTAGAACTAGGTGCTTTTGAAATTTCCTTTAAGATAATGATGAACGTTAATCTAAACAGATCTTGTTCTAGAACTATGGTTTTTTTCTAAAAATACAGCCACCTGGAAATATGATTAATGATGGCAACACAAAGAAATGTATATTTAGAACATTTACCTGCGTTTATTAATTATCATTTGCCACACCTATTGGTTCTTGCAGCAATAACTCTGCGAATTTCTATTGTCAAATATACAACTATCAATGATTAATTATCTGGTCAAAAAAAGGTGTTTGCGTTCACCAGTTTTCATTTTTACTCCGGATATTTCGCCTTCCTGTTCTGGAGGCCTTCTTCAACGGCTAGCTCATCCCCAAAAGAATTGGACAAATAGTAAGTCACGTCAATGTTTGTCAATAAGAAAGAATGTTTGTAATTGCTGATTTTTTTTATTTTAAAAAATTCAGTGGTAGAATCTTATTACTTCTTGTCGAATTAATAAATATCACTAGGCGATCGCCAATTAATTATTATCAGCACATAGGATTTATTTCCTGATATAAAATAAAGAGTTACGTTTTTGAAACGTGTTGAAACTTAGCTGTTTGTATGCATTTAATCTAGACTGACGAATGGATGGTCCACTATACGTGTTTTGTTCTTTTTAGCTAGTCATTTCTGTATTGGTGACTGTTAGAATTATTGAAAATGAATCTACTATTTACTAGACCTAGCCATAACCGTTAGGTGATAATTTCGTCAAAAACTGCGATACTTAAACCAAATCATTTTTTACTATCTTCGACAATACCTAAAACCACGAAATTTTCAAATTTGTCCAAACGTTGTCCACATTTTTGGAGCCACATTATAAGCTATTCATCGAATTAGATCAATTTATAAAAATATCGTATTTCACTTTTATGTCAAGAAGTGTGCAGTTAAAAACAATTAACGATATCAAGTTTATGGTTATTTTTTAATTTAAGATATGTAGGATAAATCTAGTATAAAATTGCATTCTTAATGCATTTAAAAATAATTTTTATATATTTTTTATCCTATATAATGCAATAGCAAGAATTCCACTGGATAAAAAACAGCAAATTATTGACCCATGTAAGTAGACTTTACCAATTTAATTTTTATTTTAACATTTCCACTAGTTTCTTATAAATAGTATATTTCATAAATATTATAACGTCATGTCAATTCAAAATATATTTGGCAGCAGAAAATCTTAATTAGTTGTGTAATAAAATAGCAAATGTGTTTAAATATTTAATAAGTCAAAAATAAAATAAATTGCATTCAAAATAACCAAGACAATTTGTCGAATTCATGCACAAATTAGATCTCAAGAACCCTTAATTACATGGAGGGTTAGTTATAAATTTTAATCGGCTTAGTTCTAGTTTCCAGTGATAAGAACACAATAAAGTCGAAAAGGGTTGATAAGATTCTTCAAATCAAGTTTGCGACTTGAGCAATATTACAAAAAATACAATCAGTCACTCGTACTTACGACAACAGACTGACTGCACTTTATATATATATATATATATATATATATATATATATATGGAAAGCAAAATTAGTAAATTGACTGTATGTGCCATCATATGAAAATTTATTTAATACCGAATAAATATTTATTTAATTGAGTTATGCCATCCAATTTAGTTTACAAATATACGTAAATATATATATATATATATATATATATATATATATATATGGATATATTTATGTATATATAATAAAAACTGAAAAATTAATTAAGCACAATGTAATCATGTTTAATGACTAGGTTAGCTGCCTAGATAATTAAATGTTTATATCTAGAACAAATAGCCGTAAGTTCAAATCTTGTCCTGAGCTTTCATAAATACAATGAAAAAATATTTCGAATAAATGCTGAACAAATCGCTAGTTGATAGATACTACATTTCGATATTTTTGCATTTTAAGTTCCCACCATATATATATATATATATATATATATATATATATATATATATATATATATATATATATATATATATATATATATATATATATATATATATATAATTAGGAAGAAAAAAACATTAAAAACAAAGTGGATAAAGGCCATTTATTTCGTGAATACTAATCATCGCTCTACAATTGTTCATTTATATACATTCTGGGTTTTCCATTGATTATGCTAGTGGTAATAAATCTGACTCGCTTTTACTTCTATTTCTTGTTTAGGCTGGTTGGTAAGTGTGTAGGCGTTTTTGTTTGCGTGTGTGCATGTTTGCATGCATAAGACATTCTCGCTGCATTGCAAAGTGATGTCTGAGATCTGGTCATTATTGTTTTGGTGGCTTGAGAATTAACTATTTGTGCGCATTGTTCGCTGTTACATGTACGAGTGCTATTTTTCCCAGTGTAGTTTATCGTTTCACCTTATAAAGCAAATGTTTGTTCTGCAGTGGATTTCAGTGTTGAACGCTCATATTGTTTGGAAACTTCTGTCACCATATGCGCCTCTGTTATTTCCTCTCTCTCTCTCTCTCTCTCTCTCTCTCTATATATATATATATATATATATATATATATATATATATATATCAGTATATATCAGGCTTTGCCTTAGGTAGGAAAAGTAATTCCATCATTAGACAATTTATAGCACTATTTGTATACTTCCACGTGCGGGGCGCAAACCTTAGCACATTTGATTTTGAATCTTTGTCTCGAGCTACTGCTCCAATCTGGCAACAATCCAATGTAATTTATAGTCATGAATTGATGTATTCCTTTGCAAAAGTATTCATCATAGGCTACACAGAATAGTTTATAAGGCAAATTTGAAAAATAAGCAAAAATTTGAAAGCAATGTTGCTGCACCCACCAAATGGTATATTAGTCTTAGGTTACTTTGTGAAGGGAAGCATGATCATAAATAAGTTCTCGACTGATTTTATTAGCAGTGATTACTCGGAGGCACGCTGTGTAGCTGATGCTCGATTATAAAACGAAACACCACCTTAGCATAGATGACGATAATAAGCTCTCTGCAGTAAAATAATTTTAGGTTGCATATTCATACACATACAATATCTGCGACAGGCACTATTTAGGTAGGATCCGCTGTCACTAAATTAGTGAGTGCAACGGTGTTTTGTATTAGGATAGCAAGAAAATGGAGAAATGTTCCCTAAATAGTTGAACACATTGTGTAAATAAATACAGTCCGAACCATACGGATTTCGAAGTAGATTTTGAAGCAGAAAAACGAAAATGCGCTGCGTGTTGTGGAAGTTGTCCGATGCAATATTCTATCTACACAGGTAAATTATAATAGTTATATGAACATAAAATGAGTAATACATGAACTAAGCTCAAATTAATCATCATTGCTCGCATATATTATCTACATAAAGTACCGGATTTTACAGTCGATTTCAAATTGGGTAAAAAAAGGGCCTTTTTTCGATTATGCTTTTCAAACTTGTTCTTTGTTTAATTTACAATTTTGAAATGTAATGCGGATGTCCGACGGTGAGAGCGACTCGCCATTTGATGCCAGAGTGATCTTTTGGTTGATTTAACATGAGTTTATCAATAAAGTGATGATTATCGATTTTTTTAAAATTATTCTCCCAAAAGCCAGTACGCTTACAATTTGACGTCAGTTTTCGACAAAATATTATTGCATTTTTATAAGTTTCTAAACTTTGAAGTTTTACATTAATTTTTTTAAATGCCAGATAAGACCGCATTGCTGAGCACGTTGCATATCTTTTCGATTTTATCTCCCGTCAGTTTATATTTTAGTTTGCCTAAACTAAAGTATACGCTTGTTATGTTTCCTCGCATGCGATATGTAAATAGCTCAAACACTCCAATTTGTACATAAGTAGATATTTTATGTTAATACATTAGAAACGATCAAACGTTTTAGGCGCATGAAGGAAAGCAAAAAATTACATTCAAACTAACCTAACTCAGGCTCTTTGTGCCATTCGAAGAGAGTTACTGATTATGGTGAAAAAAATCACTGCTTTACAGACTATTAATCAAATGGTTGTTTAACGAGCTACTAATCTATAATGGCGCTTAAAAAAGGAAGACTCAATCTTCAGAAATATAGTTTTAAGTAAAATAAACAGCATTTTATTTAATTGAAAATTATATAAAATATTAATTGGTAGTATTCTCTTTGATTTTCGTACAATGCGGAGTTAATCGCGCAGATGTAAAATAATTATTTGTTCAAAATTTCTAAAAGAAAATATTTAAAATGGAGGTAATGGGCAAGGATTAAGACAGATTATAACTATCATAGCATATTTTGGACGTAAATTTGGCAAATTAATAAATTAACATACGAAAAATTTAATTTATAACCAAGCATATATGTTATGTCTTATTCAGCGCGCAACTTATAATTTAGATTATTTTAAAGGATCCAAATGAAATATCAAAATAAGGAAGCAAAATGAAATTAAACTCAAGAATTTATGCCATTCTCATTCACTGGCTAAGCAAACGTACGAGCAGGAATAACGCTCAATTCAAGCATTAGATTTAAAAAATCATTGATGGATTGGTAGTAGTAACATGTCATCACAACAACTTTGCGAAATTGAATTGAACACCAATCACGTTGGAAAAAACCAGTCGCCGAATAACATAGCAAAACTACGTTCAGCCACATGTACTGACGCGTTTCGACCTTTTTGATCATTATCAGAGTACGGCGGCAAACAGACTAGCTAGAATCAAACTACTATTAGTACGTGTCATTGACGTTAATTTTGCTATGTTGCTCGATAACTGGTTAAATACAACGGGATTGGTGTTTAATTCTAGCTAGAAAGTTTCATTCAAAGTATACTTTAAATTTATTAGAAAAGTGAACAGGAAAATCGTTATATGAATTTGGATAACTTTATTATGAATTTCATATGCTCTTCCTCTACTCTTCAACAGATAACCTGATTAATTAAACTTGCTATGTTATTTAGTATTTAAATAAATTTGAAAAATTAATTTTAATATTTAAAACGCTTAACTACATGAATTTTTAAATAAAAAATAAATATAATCAAAAAACAATGTTTAATTATGCTCGACTACTACATCATTAAACGAAAAATTACTTCAATCAAAGTTGCGAACTTGATGTAAATTTATCACCCATTATGTACATACATTTGTCAGTATAAACTAAGTATTGTATAGTGGCGAAAAGGAAATTCAACCGTTAAACCGGTTTAATCATTAATGGGAACACACGACGCACTGTTCAGAATTTGCCGCGGACATGGCTTGAACATGGAGATTTATGTTTCAGAATCTGTTGCTCTACCCACTGAGCCACCATGCCACATACTATATACTAATTTTTTGGTTAGCCTTTCCTTTGGGTAGAGCCTATATGGTATCACTCTAGAACTAAACTCCAAACTAACCATCCCTAATCTTACATTTAAGAGCAGAAACCATGCAACAAGGAAAAGTGTTATTGAAATGAACATTTTATTTAATTAATTGAACATTGGTTGCGCGATTGGTGATAGCCTACATACATAGTTAATCGATTTTCTATGATCAAATTGCATAAAAGTAGGAAAAATTTTTACAAGCAAATATAGTTATTTAAGGCCTATTTGGAACATATGCACTGATTCCAACTTGAAGCGTTATCCACACAACTGTACATATGAACACACACAAACACACCAATATTTGATATATATATATATATATATATATATATATATATATATATATATATATATATATATATGATGAATATATTATTATTATTGATGTGTCCTGATTTGTGTAAACTCTGCCAATTTTTGTATTTGATAAGTGCTTTTTGTTAAGATATACTGTGAAATGCAATATATAAAAAATAAGGAATAATTTAGAATTTTTTAAAGTATGCATCTTAACTTCAAAAGCATTAATAAAAATTAGATTGCAAAAAAGTCAATTTCACACAGCCACACATTTCTTTCCAGGTTAGATCTTTTAGCAAATACACAAAATTTTATTTTCCAAGAAATTATCTGCAATACTTTACAGAAAAATGTTTCTTGTCTCAGGGTAATGCTTGGCTTCTGGTTTTTTAACGGGAATTCTATGGCAGACAGAGAATATACACACAGTATTTACAATAAGTTGTCAAGCGCTGTTCCTTGGACTTATAGCTGATTAAAGCTTTCCACATTGGGACGAGAATTAGCGACTGAATTGAAATGAAAGGAAAATTTTCCATCATGTATAACAAACGGTTTTCTTCTCACTCCTTTTTTTCCAACAATGAGATATTTCTAGTAGTGTGAAAGGCTTTTTCTTACAGATAGCGACAAAAAGTTTACAAAATTTAACTTCACCTATCAAAGAGGAGCCAATTTAATAAAAAACTTTTAGACACAATTCACACTAGTTTTGTAGATTCCCCGTAAAAAATAGGCAATCTTCAGAATATTTGAGCAAGGAGATAATTGAAACACAACATAAATACAATGATTTTGAGGCAATATGCTTAAAATTGATACTAATAAAAATAATAAAATTATTACATTTACAAATAAAACAACATATATTACTACTATTGCTACTATTACTACTAAAACTAGTCCTAATATAACTCCTATTATAATATCAATACTAATACTAATAATACAAAGACTAATATTTTTTCTTCTTCAGCTTCTTATACTGCTTCATCTGGTACATGGAACACTGCTACTAATACTACTGCTATTAATGATAAAAATATAAACTATTGTTATTATTATATTAATAAAAATAAAATTAATAATAAAAATGAAATTAATAAGACCAGTATTAAACATCTGTTACTACTACTTTTACTACAAATACTACACCACTACTGCAATAAATACTATTATTACTGCTAAAACAAGTATTAATGCCAATAATATTAATACTAACATTAATACTAATGCCACTAATGAAAAAATAATACAATCTTTATGACAACTACTAATAATACAAATAATAATAAATTTGCAAGTGTAACTAAGTAGCGCGTTCGCATGCACCGAATGTAATATTTAGACAGTGGAACGTCTAACGTTTAATTTCAAATGTATATATAGCCATGGTCTTCTTTAAGGCTGCTATTTTAGTTACGTAATTAGAGTTACAATTTTTTGTCAGCAGTTCTGCTCTGACCATTCTCACTAATATTATTTAGCATTGCTATAGATATCAGTCAACTAATTTTTTATTTCAACTCTCCAAATTAAAAATAAGTTCACTTTAGCTTTTATTTTGAAGCATTTTGTAGACAATTAATAAACCTGCCGAAACTTATCATATCTCGCACCTAAACAGGGGCTCAATCTATGAAATCCTTTGCGCAAATGCCAATTTTTTACGATGAAATGAAAATTTCATTTTTTTCAAATTTGATCAAGTCATACTCTTTCACCGCATTTGATCTAAAATGTCGCCATTAAAAATTAGAATTCATCTCTCATGTTCATCCCCGACCTATGACCCTAATTCAGCAATAGGTTTTGACTTTCCAAAACCATTTGGTTAAAATAATATTGCTCCACATGTACGCAATACGCAATTAAGGCCGCGTTGTTTGCCTTTTGAGTAAACCGATGGGATTATGCACAACCATTAGATGACCAGATTACTTAACCGCTTTGTGCAGGCTTTGTGTAAGTACGCATAACAATGCCACCTTTCCACGTTCTAAGAAGACAGCTTCATGCTCCGAAAAGTCACATCGGCTCGCAATGATTGACAAGACTATGTTTTTCATCGATATAATTTGTGGTATTTGAGCTAAACCTTTGGATCCATTTCACAACATTTACGAGTTTATATACCGCAACATTTTTAAATCCTAGCTGGACTTCATCCAAAGACAGTGATTCAAATAAGTTTATGGTTTTTGTTCTTTCTTAGATCAGCTATAATTTATTTATGGGCTAAGTTTAAAATCTTGGTCTCCTGGACTTTTATTTCATAGAATTTGACCTTAAATCCTGGTTTTTAAGCTAATCTTTAAGTAGATTATTTAGAGCTCGGTAATTGTATTTATAATGATTATCTGTCAAACATTATTGTTTTGCATGTAGACCTACTGAGTAATTTTAATTATTATTGACGTAAATTAAAACTTCTACTTTTAAAAATGAAAATGGTTTGGCGCAATTTCTAAAATGTTTTATAGCAAAAAGTAACGTTCTGAAACGCCTAGTTTCGGAGCGAGTCGACATGTACATGTGAAAATATTATTATACTTCATATACCTCACATTATATTTATCTATTTTTCTTTCAATTTTATTATTCTATTCGCGTGTCTTGGTTATTATTCATTATTCGCATCTGATCAACGTTAAAAGAGTGCGAAAATAAAGTGTATATTGCTAATTATTATGCATTAGACGCATACGTGTTATTTTCTGTGCCGCTATAATCATTTGCACCGTCATCATACTCGTATACACTTGTTACACAAGATATTGCGCAGTATTTTCACATAGCGGACCTATTTAATCTATGTGATTCATTACATCAGAGACAGATACCAGAACAAAATTTGTAATTAAACAATAATTGATTGCGCGGGTGGTAGTAACAACTCTTTAAATCAAATTTGCGGGCTTGAATTAAGCACCAATCCCCTTGTAAATAAATTTGTAATTCTATCTATATGATAGACGTATAGTACAAGTCTCAACTACTTCTAGATGAGAAAGGTCTGTTTCTATATAGATGCGTAATGTGTCAATCAAATTACTCAGGCCAATCAACCAGAGGGCTAAAAATAATAGTGTAGAGAAATTTTTATTTCTGCTTTTGCACCAAATCCAATTTTGAAGAAATATGAGCACTTGTGCAAAATTGCGTAATTTTAGAAAATTATTGACAATTTACAAAATGCTATTGAATAAAAAATGTAAACCCGATTTATTACGTCAGAAAAAAATATTACGCCGCTTAAGGCTGAAATACCACGGATTTGTGTAAATAAAGGGAAATATATGCGAAGCCACTACGCGTGTGTGCTGCATTTGTGATACTCCATACCTGGTAAAAACATTTTTTGTTTTATGCAGGATGTCAGTTAATCGTCTTCCTCCAATGACGACCAGAGAATTCGTAAGCGCGTTATAATATAATAGACTTGCCTTATGTTTGCTACGATATACGGAATGAAAAATGAAATTGGACTTTTACTCTCATTTTATAAACTGTATTTGAGTACTAAGTATTAAATATTTAAAAAAACAATGTAAATACCATTAATGGTACAAATTTTTTAGGTCAGAATTTTACATTACACTATAATTTTATTAAGCCGTAAAATAATTTACATATGGACAATTTAATAAGAAAGTTATTTTTTCTATTTTGACTCAAACAAGTTATCGATGCTAATTTTTGGATTTCATCGAGGACAAAGAATTGCAAATAAGAAACACCCTTCGTTTCATGCCTAATTTATAGAATATAATAATAATTCAGTACTTTTTTTCATCAAATTATCAATAAAATGCGAGATTTAATAAAATTCATTGTACCTTTCCTGTGTGCAAAAACAAAAAGAAATTTTATCACATACTAGAAACATTTCTTTCGCATAATCTCCTCAAATATCTACTAATGAATATATATTCATATATAAATTGGAAAGCAAAACAAGATAGGAAAATGTGAACATAAAGAGAGTGTGAAAAACGGAAACCAATCAATTGCGTGTGTCAGATCCAGTTCAAACTCAATGCCTGAACATGCTTCTTGTGCTTGCATAAATCCGTCTGCAATTTGTTTATCCATAAGGCTTCGTATGTGGCTAGCTTCCTTTTGTTTTTGCATGTAGTAATTACTTTGAATGCTACGTCTGGAGAACATACGGGCGATGTTTCGATGGTGTGTTGCGCAATTGCATATGTGTATTCACCATTTTATTTTGAACAGGCGTTTAAATTACAATGTTCTCTCATTCGAGTAATTATCCATCTGGTCGATCGGCCTACGTAAGTTACGAGTTAATTGCTGCTCCATATTTGCTTTTTTCTAACAATATAGGGAGGTTTAGGCTAAATTTCATGCAAAATAAAATAGAAGTTAAAATTAATATAAATTCTCAGACTAAGGGTTCATTATATGGCTCAGGAACAAATAATAACTGAACATCTTAACGCAATGACCAATATTGGGATAAATATATTTTTACATTTTATAATGCTTTTTGCTGAGCTCTTTCAAGGACAGTTAAACAGTTAAGATCTCTAAAGTTTGCAGTAGGCCAACAATGTAAAATTATTGCAACGCTTTAAAAAACAGGGAAACAAGTTCTTCGAAATTCAATTAGGAAACACTTTGAATAACGGTAAGATTGAGAAAACACAAGAATGAATTGATAATTGCTCAAATCTGAAGATATTTAAAATTAATTTAACAAAAATCGATTAAAATTTAATTCACGGGCATTAAATTAACGTCAATAGTATTTAAAGTTTAGATTAGAATAGAATTTTAATTCGCATGGACTTAAGATTTAAGTTTAGTTTTTGTGAATAAATCATTTCATTGAAAATTATTTCAGCCCATATAAAGCAGTCGATCATTAAAGCCAGTTTCTTTCTGAGCTACGTGGCTAAGGAAAATATTAAGTACGATCGATTGCACAACTGCATGTAATGTAGTTCAATCTTTTAAATGGCAAATCTGATCACAACACGCAGGTTAGGCAATGCCAAATTATATTTCATTTGTAAAGGATTTATTGTTAAAGTCATGAAAATTGGTAGACAAATTGGACAACCGCGAGTTCAAAATAAGCTAAGAGCAAATGTTCGTGGGATGTCGGAAATGCAGAATTTTGACAAGTAAATTGCAGTTGTAAGCCTGAAAACTGAAAAGTTTCCAATAAGAATTTAAGAAACGTTTCGTTGGACTTTCCGTACGTTTAATAAACTTACGCTAGGACTTTACGTCTGCAGTACTCAAATCAGCACGATAATAACTATTTTTATCTAAAAAAAACATTAATTACCCTTTTTGGACTCGCAAATTACCTTTACCTTTCAGATGGAAAATAAAATATATAGACTTATAAGCCTAGTTTCGTTATGCGTATCTACATATTAACTCTTTTTCAGATTCTTAATAGGTGAGATTCAAAATGTCTATCTACGGATAGGTCTATAAATCTGTTGTTCAATGCCATGGAAATAGGTGTGAATATTTTCTATTTGAATGAAAGTTTTAGAGGGTATGTCTGATGCAGAGGTAAATTTTAAATGTCATGGTACCCGTCTTATTTACAAAGCTAAAAATTCATTTCAGAAACGTGAATACTTCTTTCTCAATTCATCGTCAGGGAACTACGAATTAACATAATTAATTATTCAGGAAGGGCAAAAAAATTAAAAAGAATAGAGAGTGTTGGCTAGTAGAGCGTTTAACTATTTCTGTTCTTGCATTTAGTGAGTATCCTGGAGGCCATATCAATTTTGTGTTGTGTAATCGCAGACGTCAATTGACAAATTGATTAAGCTAAGGAGTTTAAATTGCATTATGCTATTACTCTTGATGTAATCCATCTCGTTGATCTCCCCCACAGATTTGGCTTTCTTTCAAAATTTTATTTTGCGCATTTATATTCACACATGAATATGTTACTATAAATATTGTTGTTAATGACGTTAAAGCATTAAACAGAACCGGCCAGTAGGAAACAAGTTATTGATCGAAGCACATATCAAAGATAAATTATTTGAGAAAATAAACCTATTTTAAGAGATTAAGAAGAATTATTTATAATACTTTAAGATAAAGTTTAAAATCGAGTTGAGCTAATTAAGGTTGTTTATTTACTTTATGGAAACGGATTGATTATTCTGGCAGGACATAGTTAATAAATAAACCATATGAAAGTAACTCAAAATATTTCACCTAAGTAACCACAGCAATAACTGTCTATTCAAAAATTTTTTTAATATAAAAGTGAAATTCGCACACTTATAACTGATGCATCTAAAGCCAAATTTCTCTACTGTTTAAAAATTTGGTATTTCCGAATAGTCATAAAAGTTCGTTAAAACATGCTTGCATTCCAGACGAATATCGAATACCAATTGTATTTAACCAGGCGGAAAATAAAGTCAAACCAACCCCGATCACATGTACGAACGCGATTTTACTTTTTACGGTGCGATGACCAACTTCTTTGCGAGGATTACGCAGCAACGCATATTTAAAGAATTAATCATTGTACTCTTTTCAAGTGCAGAAAGAATAATAGACACAAGAACAGTTTCTTTCACACATTGGAGAAATTAACTGTTTGGTCGATCAGCCTACGTAAGCTGATGGACAACTTGTACATGTTTATGATTTGAATTTAAAATTAGCGGCTGTTTCTCTTTAATTGCTAGTAAAGGCAAGTGTGTTACTCAAATAAAATGTGAAATGGAACTTTTTCAAATGTGTGTGTTAATTTCGCGTCATTTTTCTTTTATGCTGTGTGGGAAACTGAATCTCACTTAAATGGGATTCTTTGGTAAATTGCTTTTAATTTTAGTCCCAAATATTTCCACGTCTTTGATTTCGCCTTTTAATAATTGACACAATGAATTGCTTAGTATATCCATTAGACATTAAAATGTTCGTTTCTCTAGTATATTCGTTATCTTTAGGTGTTGCGCACCTAGTAACAACTTTGTTCACATATAACCAGAAGGATAATCCAAAGACAGCATGAACGGAAAGTATAATCTCATGCACATTATATATATATATATATATATATATATATTGATAGTTTCTAATTTCATCATTTTTAAA
>JAQBSW010005261.1:0-59397 GCA_029291075.1 Eudiplozoon nipponicum
ATTAGTCAGATGTTGCTAAATCGCTGTAATTTCACTGGAATGAGTGTACACGTGCAGTAGTTGATTACTCCTCAATAAAAAACAAACGAGAATACATACACACAGGCATGGCGTACGCTTATCTAATGAGTTATTATAATCAAGGTTGCGGTCTTGATATAAACGTTTCGAATTTTAAGTAAATTGATTATAGATACGCTACACAATGGAACTTTAAAGTTCCTGCGCTAAGATAATTAATATTATAAGAAATGGAGTATCTGTGATTGATGTATTATTTCCTAAATGTTGATATCGTTGTTTCGGCTTTAATATGGTTTTGAGGTAACATTATATTAACCACTGCTATGTTTGTAAAACACTAATTGCACTGATGTCATAGGATGCACGTTTTTCCGAACGCCAATTTTGACTTTATTGCTCTAATTTTCGAAATGTCTTGCTCATCTTTGAGTGAGAATCTTAATAATTATGCTCAGCCTATCCGAGTTTGAATAGTGTTAATACGGCGTTGGATCACACACACATTGCAAACTTGCTTTTATTTTGTATCAGGTTTCAATATATTTGATTTTATTTAAACCAATAATTCAAGTTAGTTTTTCCACAAGTTCGGTCTTATTGCGAATCGATTTCGATTAAACATTCCAGTAAACAATTCCTGGTTTTACAATTATGTATTAGGTGTTGCGCACCAAGTAAAAAATATGTTCAAATATGACCAGAAGTATAAACCAAAGTCAATATGAACAAAAGGTATAATCTCATGTACACATTCGTTTCGTGCTTACTGGCGATTCGTCAGTAGGTGTCGATATTATGTCATATACCGACTATATATTTTGATGTGGAATGTGGGACACTTGAACAGTTCAATATCTAATAGGAATGTGTAAACCTGCAGTAGTAGAGCTAACTTAATATGAATTCTACTAAAATATGACATCAACGCTTAATCACTATATATAGCATATATACCGATCTCGTAAAGGATATCAACACAATGGCTGTTGTGTTAGTGTCTGATAGCAACACTATGTTTGCTGAGTCGGTATATGGTACCAACAAAATGGATTTCAATGTCTGGTAAAGTTCACCAAAATTGATACTTACAGCTTTGTCTGAACACTCTAGCTTTCCTTATTACCCATTACAACACAGACGTCATGCGCCCTAAGGATGTCATTTTGAAATATGGTTTAATGGCGGCATGCTAAATGTAAAAGTTTCGTGTTTCAATTTGTATTTAACCAAGACAGAAAATTTCATTTTTCATGCAGACCGGTTTTCGCCCTTATTGCACACTTGAAAAATATGCAAAACTGCTGCAATAGGAATTTGAAATTATGGAATCTGAATCATAATTGCTATTATTTACCATATGAAAACGAAGCAGATTGATACATTCGTTTTCATTCTTATTCCAACATATTTATTTCGTCAGTCATACTTTCAGGTGGATCATAATCAAAATCAATCTCAACCCTATGATAAAACGAGTCATCATCGATCTTCCATTTTCAGGCAGACATTATTGCCCAGGGAAATGATTGTGAACTATAAGTAGAGGCAGATTACTTAATATAATAATTTAAATCAAGTTTGCAAACTTGAAGTAATCACCAATCCCATTATATTTAACAAGCAGTCGAAAAACATAGCAAACTTATCGTCAGTCATATGTACTGATGCGTTTCGGCCTTCCATGATCATCATCAGAGTACGACGGCAAACTGACTGCGAAGAGCATACAGCACTGCATTTATATGGAAACAAAATTAGATAAGCGGCTACTAAATAAGGCATACTAAATGAATTAGGGTTTAAGAACGAAAAATGTCTTTAGCACGATATAATCGAAGGTTGATAGGTCGACATCGCTATTATGTCAGTATAACGCATTGTATAGTGAAATTATCCAGACAGTCATCGAGCAGCCACTACCGCGATTAGGACTCGAACTTGAAGCACGTCTGTTTTGATCTGTAAGTGCTCTAACCACTGAGCCATCCTGCAGCAAATGGTTAAAGCACCAGATTCCGAAGCAGACGTGCCCAGGTTCGAGTCCTGCCCGCGGCAAATTCCGGCCAGTACATGATGAGTTCCCAATAAGGACGAAACCGGTCTACTGGATGAATTGCCTTTTCTACACTATACAATTCTCAGTTTATACTGACATATGTAAGTAATTAATGGGTCAGGTGTTTATATCAAGACCGCAACCTTGATTATAATAATTGTTATCACCACCCGCGCAACAAATGTTCGTTTAATTATATAAATGTCTGTATAATGGTTCCCATTTGAAATATTCTGCAGTCTAGTTCATAAGGGCAACATATAATCTAAAGTTCTCTCATACAATGTTCGCATCTTATGGTTCTATGGCAGTAAAACATTACTCAATTTTCGCTTTTGTATGAATGTGCATAATGATAATCATCATCATGCAGCCCATCGGTCAACAAAAGTAAAAATTTTGGTACCAATAGATGGAAAATTTAGGGTAATTTTTGTGCTTTTGTTGATGATAATTAATGAATTCACTGATAACGAGACTAAAAAATTTCCTTCCTTATTCTTGTCATTTGTTATATCCGTTTGGCTTAATGATTTTTGCTGTGTTTTTATCAAGATAGTATAAGAAACATGTCCTATGTATTAAACAAGCATTGGTTGTGTAGGCGGTGATAACAATTATTATAAACAAGATTGCTATCTTGATATAAGCACCTGACCCATTAATTACCTACATATGTCAGTATAAACTAAGAATTGTAAAGTATAGAAAAGGCAATTGATCCAGTAGACTGGTTTCGTCCTTATTGGGATCTCATCATGTACTGGCCGGAATTTGCCGCAGACAGGACTCGAACCTGGGCACATCTGCTTCGGAATATTGTGCTCTAACCCTATCGCACACCATACTACACACAATTTTCAGTTATATACTAACAAATGTTTCTTGGTTAGTCCTTTTTTCTTATTGCTTATTTAAAAAAATTCTATTTGTATTTTTATTTAATTATATTCTCCCATGGTTATATGGCAGTGTAGCATAGACTAATCAAGTTACATTAGTTAGTATATAACTGAAAATTCTGTGTAGTGTAGTGTGCGGCAGGGTGGCTCAGTGGTTACAGCACCAGATTCCGAAGCAGACGTGCCCTGGTTCGAGCCCTGTCTGTGGCAAATTCTGCTCATTTCTTGACAAGTTCCCAATAAGGACGTAATCGGTCATCTGGATGAATTTCCTTTTCTACAATATACAATTTTTTGTTTATACTGACAAATGTAAGTAATTAATGGATCAAGTGGTTATATCAAGACCGCAATCTCGATTATCATAATTGTTATCACCGCCCGCGCAACCAATGGTCATTTAGTTATATAAACGTTGATTTCAATACCACTTCCCATGTAGTGTTGTGTTTGTTCAGTAATGACAGATTTTGGGTGGTTAGTTGGAACGTTTGGTCTAAATGGATGCCACATGAGCTCCTCCTAAAGGAAAAATACACTAACCAAGTTACATTAGTTGGTATATAACTGAAAATTGTGTGTAGTGTTGTGTGCAGCAGGGTGGATCAGTGGGTACTACACCAGAATCCGAAGCAGATGTGCCCAGGTTCGAGTCCTGTCCGCGGCAAATTCCGGCCAGTACATGATGAGCTACCAATAAGGACGAAACAGGTCTACTGGATAAATTGCCTTTCCTACACTATACAATTCTCAGTTTATATTGGCAAAATGTAAGTCATTTATGGGTCAGGTGCTTATATCAACACTTCTACCTTGATTATGATAAATGTCCTATGTATTTCAGTTATTTTCTAATTTATGTTAAAGTACGCCGGGTAAATCTTAGTATGTATTAACGCAAAAACTGAAAGCTAAAATCTATCAATGCTAGAAGTTATGGATTTGCCGGAGTAAAAATTGCTCAGAAGTAATTGGAATTCGTAATCTTGGTGAAATTTTGCATAACTTGAATTTGGAAATTTATAATGCTTCAAATCACGTTCTTCCACCCACAACAAATTCTGGGCAGTACGTGATGATTTCCCAATAAGAACGGAACCGGTCTTCACAGCCATACAAAAGACAAAAGTGACTAATGTTTCACTGACATATAACGATAAGAACCAAACATGGAATTTCGTTTTGTTCATGGTTATATGTACACTGTAAAAGAACACTAGGTCACCCATTTCTAGTGAGGATAGTTTGTATTTGGAGTTTTCCTTCTCCTAGATAGTATGCCAAACAAAGCTGATGAGCACTATCTGCCAAGATGGCAGTTGTCAAAGATTCCATCAGCATTCGTAAATTTTGTCGGTGTAACGCTGTGTAGTAGCAGTAGCAGTAGTAGTAATATTTATAACTGTGCTGCACGTGAAATGTTAGCATATATTGTTTTCCAACGTATTAATAAATGTCTAATCAGTTAGCACGTCTGATGATGGTGCATTGCATATTCATGCTCACGTTAAGTGAAACCCACTAATTGAAATTTTTATTAAGGTAGACTCAGTTTTATGGGTGCAAGTATATACAGGACCGCAGCCTATGGTTTTATGCAGAAAGATTGCGGTGCCACCTCTTACGTTGGTGTCTCCGCGTGTGCTCGAATAAATGTGTAATTAGAAATTTCTATTTCACATTCATTTGTGTTGGGTTTGAACAATGTTTCCGAGACAGGAACTACATGCTTTCTTAGAAAACAAGTTATTGAATGAAGGCATCTTAATTTTGGCCGTAAATCTCTTGAATTGAGTTGGCTTCTGTTGAGTTTGTTGCTTCAATTGTTAACTCACTAACCTAGGTTCTTTGGTGGTTATCGAGATGACGATATACTCCGCTAAAACATTTTTTACTTATTTTCGTAATTTGTTATATTGGTTTGTCTTAACGATGTTTACAGAGATTTAATCAAGATGTTATACCAAGTATGTCCTTAGTTTTTCAGTTTTATTCTATTTTGTGTTAAAGTACGCTGCGTATATCATAATTCACAGAAATAAAGTCTATAACTACTCTATATTTAAATGAGTGTCATCATTACGGGGAAAATTGAAAGATGATATCGATCAATGCCAGAATGTATGGATTTGCCGGAGTAAAAGTTGTTCAGAAGTATTTGCAATTCGTAATTTTGGTGAAATTTAGCATAATTCGAACTTGCAAATTTATAATGCGACAAATATCGCTCTTTCATTCGCAGTAAATTCTCGACAGTAAGTGATGAGCTCCCAATAAGAACGAAACCGGTCTTCTGGATTAATTGCCTATTCAACATTATGGAATACTTAGTTAATAATGACAACTATATGTACATAATGGGTTAGGTGATTTCTATCAACATCGCAATTTTATTGAAAATTTAGCCTATGCACTTGTTCGATATTCGCAGATGGGTTGCATAGTAAACAAATTATTTCAATTTTCATTGGAAATTTGATGACTAAATGTTAATGTAAACAAATGGGTGTCTTGCAAGTGTGTACTAAGTGTTGCTAACCTAGTTACAAATTAGTCAAGTTGTGAACAGAAGAATAAATCAAAGACAGCATGAACAGAAAGTATAATCTCATTCACATTTGTTTCGTGCTTACTAGCGACTTATCAGTAGGAGCCGGTATTACGCCCTTTATTCACTATATAATTGGGCGAGGAATGTGAGATAATAGGACGCTACAATCTACTGCAAGAATGCGTAAACCTGCAGTAGTGAAGTTAACATTATACAAAGTCCCGATAAAGCGATTTCAACGATAAATCCCTCTACATAAGATATATACCGAGTCTGTAAAGGATACTAACACTATGGCTATTGTGTTAGTAACCGATACCAACATTATAGTACCGAAAAGGTACATTTTACTAACTCTATGGTTTCCGAGCTGGTACATGGTACTTTTATGATGGATATCAGTGTATGCTATCGTTCACCGAAATTGAGAATTACAACTATTTCTGAGCACCTATTACTCCAGTAAATCCATACACCCTGGCTTTGATCGATATCAGTTATCACATTTCACGGTAAGCATGACATCACTGAAGTAAATATTTAACAGTTAAATACTGTTTCTTGCGGAGAACTAATATATACGCAAGTATGTATTGGGTGTTGCAAACCTAGTTACAAATTAGTTCAGTTGTGACCAGAAGGATAAACCAAAGACAGCATGAACGGAAAGTATACTCTCATTCACATTTGTTTCGTGCTTACTGGCGACTCATCATTAGGAGCCGGTATTTCGCCCTTTAACCACTATATATTTAGATCATGAATTTGGAATAATAAAGCGCTACAATGTGAATGAGATTAAACTTTCATTTCATGCTGTCTTTGGTTTATCGTTTTGTAACTAGGTTTGAGACACCTAATACATACTTGCATATATATTAGTTCTCCACAAAAAACATTATTTAAGTGTTAAATATTTAAATCATTGATGTCATTCTTACCGCGAAATGTGATAACTCATATCGATCAAGGGCACAGTGTATGGATTTACTAGAGTAACAGGTGTTTAGAAATGGTTGTAATTCTCAATTTCGGTGAACTATAGCATACATTGATATCCATGATGTTGGTACTATTTACCAGCTCGGAAACCATGCAGTTAGTACCATTTACCTTTTCGCTACTATAATGTTGGTATCGGTTACTAGCACAATAGTCATAGTGTTAGTACACTTTACAGACTCGGTATATATATTATATAGAGTGAGTTAGCGTTGAAGTAGCATTGTCGAGACTTTATATAATGTTAGCTTCACTACTGCAGGTTTACTCATTCGTCTAGGAGATTGTAGCGTCCTATTATCCCACAATCCTCACCCAAATATATAGTGGTTAAATGGCGTAATACCGGCTCCTACTGAGCCAGTAAGCACGAAACGAATGCGAATGAGATTATACTTTCCGTTCATGCTGTCCTTGGTTTATCCTTCTGGTCACAACTGAAATAATTTCTAACTAGGTTCGCAACACCTAATACATACTTACATATATATTAGCTCTCCGCAACAAACAGTATTTATCTGGTGTCTTGTCCGTATTTGTTTACATCTACGTAAATACAAACATAGGACTTTAATTGTCATTGATAATTTGATGATTCCTTGTTAATGTAAACAAATGGGTGTCCAGTCCGTATTTAATTACATCTACCTAAATGAAAAAAATGATTTTAATTTTCATTGGTTATTTGATGATCAAATCTTGATGAAAACAAATGTGTGTCTTGTCTGAATTTGTTTACATCTACATAAATGTAACCAAATAATTGAGTTTCCAGACCATTGATCTTAATGGATCACCATTTATTTCATTTTCCATCCTTCGCTTAGTTGACTGTGGTGAGTGGCGAACAAACTTATTATATACGCTTCATATTATAGTCCACTTGCAGACAACTAATAAGGTTAGAAAATCATTTTCATTGCTGATAAATCATTTATTAAATTTGGAATATTTTTTCAGTGTGTCATAACAGGTATCGAATACATTAATTTTTCAATCTCCAATCTTTCACTATAGGGCATAGGGCATATCATCTGGTAAGTGATATTAAAGTATAATATATTGACTAGATTTGTATGATTTTGTTGTTGGTATAAACAAATTATTGTATAGGATAGAAATAAAAGGCCTCAATTATTGTCTATTGCGCACTGGGAAAATTGTAGCAGATATTTCCGTGGTCGTGATTTGAATCTCAACAGATCATATCCTTGCCACAGAAGCCGAATACATTGTAACTTGTAATCATAAGCAAACACATGTTGTTAATCAGATTTTTGTTCAGGCGGAACGCATTTGAACATATTTGTGACACAATGTTTCAAATAAAAATCCACGACCTGTCATATTGCACATACACCTTGCCGCCTACTGAAGTTTCATTAAAGTAAAGTAAAATGACACAAGTTATTTCCATGTTATTTTTACAAACTTAAAAGTGAGTAAGTCGAAAATGCAGTAATCATCTGGAGCCGTCTCGTCTTAGCAAGACATTTTTCAAATCATTCTCGATCAGGATTTTAACCCCGAGCATGCGTCGAAACCTCTCCAAACTTGTGAATTCTTCAACGGAAGTCGTAAATTTTCTGCAACTTTACACTTATACCATAGAAGCCTTAATTTAAAATGGTCTAACTTATAAGTTTGACAATATTGTTTACTCTCTCACAAATTATTTGCCCTTAAACTGGCAATTTGATGCATAAAAAGCTAAGCAAATGTTTAGATTATTATTGATTTTGATTAATGCGATCGATTTAATATTCGTTGATGAAACAATTAACAGTCATGAGTTTGAATGATATAATGTCTCTTGTAGCATTGCTAGTGAGCGACCGGCTATATAACATAATTGGTATGGACGTAAGCGGATCGCGCGTTGCGAATGCAAAAATGTTACTAGAATATATATAGAATTGATTAAAATAAAATCTGAAGAGAATACACTAAATGATACGCTGGTTGAAACAGTTTTTCTATCTAGAGTTATTTTAGTAAAACTAAATGGCATAAAACGCTGATATACGATTAACCGCCACCCAAATCAATTGAATAGCATGGATATTCTTAAATCTGAATTTAAATATATTGATAAACGAATTTGTTGACGTTTGTCATTATTTTTTTAATTTCTGGATTGTATAGGATGCGGTTCTGAAGAGTGGAGCCAACAATTTGTTCTAAATATTGACAGACGATCTAGAAAAAAATTTGAATACAGTTAATGTCCACCGTGGAATCTAGTTTTTTATTTGTGCTATTTCTTTCTATTTTTCAGGTCTGCGATTGATGAAGTTTATATTTTTGAAATAAATTTTGGCCTATTTTATTTTTATCGTGCTCATAATATCACTACTGGGCAGCTTTTAGCTTACTACCTAAAAACAACGTCATGCGTACTAGTTTCGTATTCGCATAGTTGCTAGAATAGACAATAAATTTAGAGCAATCAATTTCCTCATTCTTGACAGCGCCTTTCCTTAGGTTCACTATTATATGTCCTGCCTTTAAATGTTGTGCATCCTCAAATTTAGAGCTATTGTATATTTTACTCAAAATAAGATTAATTTCAAAATATCTTTAGAAATTAGGATGTGGTCGCATGCTGTTCCATTGGCTGATATTTTGTAGATTTTCGAAACTGATGACTTTATAACAGAGAAATTAATCTCTTTACCTTGAAGTAAACACCAATCCCATTGTATATAACCAGTTGTCAAACAGCATAGCAAAACTACAATTCGATAACTGGTTAAATACAATGTGATTGATGTTTACTCCATGGTGGTAAACATAATTAAAGGAGTTTT
Source organism: Eudiplozoon nipponicum (assembly GCA_029291075.1). Taxonomy (NCBI): domain Eukaryota; kingdom Metazoa; phylum Platyhelminthes; class Monogenea; order Mazocraeidea; family Diplozoidae; genus Eudiplozoon; species Eudiplozoon nipponicum. The sequence goes on from JAQBSW010005261.1 coordinate 9,346, forward strand.
TACCACCATCCGCGCAATCATTGATTGTTTAATCACTTTATCCGTCGATAAATTTGAGATCCGATTCTAATTTGTTTGTTTCCTGATGTAAAAATTGATATGCCAAAAAGGTGCCAGTTATGATTGTACAAGCACGTAGTAAGATTGACATGACCCAATACAACACAAAAATTTAATATATGGTTTTGAAAGTGAACAAAGGTAACCCGAAATATTCCACAAATTAAACATAGAAATTTCCAGTAGAAAATTAATACACTGTTTAAGCAGAAACAATGTTTAAAAAACCACAGGTATTTTCAAATGTCCACAGATAAAAATTGATTAATGTTTATATGTGGAGATATTATCCTCTAAAATACAAAAAAATCATTTGCAAATATTTTTCAAAATTTCATTTATCAATCAAATAATATCAAAGCGGACCTATTAGTTTACATTTATCTGAAGGGAAATCATTTTTAATGCAAATAAACTAGTTTCGCTTTGTGGAATATCCATATGTATGCCTTAAATCAATATTTTAAATAAATAAATGTAAATATACAAATGTAATATTACACTGTATACGTATATAAAAATAATCGTCTGATTATTGCAAAGACGTACAAGTAAAAGTGTAAATCAAAGTAGATCGCATTCGTTTAAAAAAATGAGAAATCAGAAAGGATTTTACTGAAAGGCTGTGGAATGTTGACAGTTATTCTCGAAATTAACGGTCATTATCCAAAATAAGCATAATTCTGATTATTAAATGTTTTCTTTTCCAAAAAATATGGTATATATTATTTATGGTTATATAATATTATATTGTACTATATTATATATATATATATATATATATATATATATATATATATATGTGTGTGTTAATTTTTGAAAATTATGTTCAAACTTAGCGAAAGACTTTCATTGTACCACACATATTTGCACGATTTTTTACTAAATTAACCAATAAAAATGTTGTGCTTCTTTCATAATTTTGATTTTTCATTGGGCTCCAACAATGGTTACACTACTGATGGATAGCGTGGGAATTGGCATTTGATAAACAAAGGTTATAAGATGCAGTGGTGCAAAAACTTGCAAAAAAAAGCGAGATAACTAAAAACGAGTTATCGTCTTGTAGGTGGAATATCCGCAGAATTATTTTGAAAAGATAAAATAACTAAAAACTATAACAAAATTAACGGATAATTATCTTTGTATAAACAAAAATGATTCTACAATGTATTGCAATTGACAAAGCGCCTTCTAAAGTTGTATTTTATACATCAGATAATTGTTATGACCGACCGTGCAAATAATATTTGTCAATTATATAAGTTTTCAAAAATCAATTCCCCATGCAGTGTGGTGTCTATTCAATAAAGACAGATTGGCGATGATTAGTTGTAACTTTGATACTAAATAAATACCATATGAGCTCTATAGAGTAGAAAAAAGACTAACCAAGTTATATTAGATAGTATATGACTGAAACTTGTGTCGTGTGCGGAGGGTGGCTCAAAGGTTCGAGCACGAGATTCTGAAGCAGACGTGCCCAGATTCGAGCCATACCCGCGTCAAATTCTGGCCATTACGTGATTAGTTTCCAATAAGGACGAAGCAGGTCTACTGGATGAATTGCCTTTTCTACACTGTACAATTCTTAATTTATACTGACAAATGTATGTAAACAATGGGTTAGGCATATACATTAAGATCGCTACACTGATTATAGTAATTGTTATCAGCGCCTACGCAAATAATGCACGTATCATTTGATAAATAATGGTTTTAATACAACTTCCCCAAGTAGTTTGGAGTCTGTTCTCGAATGACAGATTGGGGATGATCATTTGGAACTTTCGGTCTAATTGGATGCCATATGGAATACATATAAGGTTTTCCCACCTGTTAGAGCACAAAATTCCGAAGCAGACGTGTCCAGGTTTGAGCACTGTCTGCGGCAAATTCTGGTCGTTACTTGATAAGTTCCCAATAAGGACGTAACCGGTCTTCTGGATGAATTTCCTTTTCTACACTATAAAATTCTTAGTTTATACTGGCATATGTAAGTAATTAAGAGGTCTGGTACTTATATCAAGACTGCTACCTTGATTATGGTAAACGTCCTATGTATTTCAGTTATGTTCTAATTTATGTTAAAGTACACTGAGTAAATCTTAGTAAATTACCGCAAAAATTGAAAGCTAATATCTATCAATGCTAGAAATTATGGATTTGCCGGAATGAAAATTGTTCTGAAGTAATTGGAATTCATAATCTTAGTAACATTTTGCATAACTTGAAATTGCAAATTTATAATGCTTCAAATATCATCCTTATACCCGCAGCAAATTCTGGGCCGTACGTGAAGATTTCCCAATAATGACGAAACCGGTCTTCCGGAGTACTTGCCTTGTCTACATTATACAATACTTAGTTTATACTGATAATTGTATGTACATAATGGGTTGGGTGTTTTCTATTAAAATCGCAAACTTAATGAACATTTAGCCTATGCGCTTGTTCGATATTCGTTGGTAATTTAATGATTAAATGTTAATGTAAACAAATGGATTGCTTGTCCATATTTGTTTACATCTACCTAAATGCAAAAAAATTATTTTAATTTTCATTGGTAATTTGATGATCAAATCTTGATGTAAACAAATGTGTGTCTTGTCTGAATTTGTTTACATCTACATAAATGTAACCAAATGATTAAGTTTCCAGACCATTGATCTTAATGGATCACCATTTATTTCATTTTCCATCCTTCGCGTAGTTGACTGTGGTGAGTGGCGAACAAACTTATACATACGCTTCATATTATAGTCCACTTGCAGACAACTAATAAGGTTAGAAAATCACTTTCATTGCTGATAAATCATTTATTAAATTTGGAATATTTTTTCAGTGTGTCATAACAGGTATCGAATACATTAATTTTTCAATCTCCAATCTTTCACTATAGGGCATAGGGCATATCATCTGGTAAGTGATATTAAAGTATAATATATTGACTAGATTTGTGTATGATTTTGTTGTTGGTATAAACAAATTATTGTATAGGATAGAAATAAAAGGCCTCAATTATTGTCTATTGCGCACTGGGAAAACTGTAGCAGATATTTCCGTGGTCGTGATTTGAATCTCAACAGATCATATCCTTGCCACAGAAGCCGAATACATTGTAACTTGTAATCATAAGCAAACACATGTTGTTAATCAGATTTTTGTTCAGGCGGAACGCATTTGAACATATTTGTGACACAGTGTTTCAAATAAAAATCCACGATCTGTCATATTGCACATACACCTTGCCGTCTACTGAAGTTTCATTAAAGTAAAGTAAAATGACACAAGTTATTTCCATGTTATTTGTACAAACTTAAAAGTGAGTAGGTCGAAAATGCAGTAATCTACTGGAGCCGTCTCTTCTTAGCAAGACATTTTTCAAATCATTCTCGATCAGGATTTTAACCCCGAGCATGTGTCGAAACCTCTCCAAACTTGTGCATTCTTCAACAGAAGTCGTAAATTTTCTGCAACTTTACACTTATACCATAGAAGCCTTAATTTAAAATGGTCTAACTTATGAGTTGGACAATATTGTTTACTCTCTCACAAATTATTTGCCCTTAAACTGGCAATTTGATGCATAAATAGCTAAGCAAATGTTTAGATTATTATTGATTTTGATTAATGCGATCGATTTAATATTCGTTGATGAAACAATTAACAGTCATGAGTTTGAATGATATAATGTCTCTTGTAGCATTGCTAGTGAGCGACCGGCTATATAACATAATTGGTATGGACGTAAGCGGATCGCGCGTTGCGAATGCAAAAATGTTACTAGAATATATATAGAATTAATTAAAATAAAATCTGAAGAGAATACACTAAATGATACGCTGGTTGAAACAGTTTTTCTATCTAGAGTTATTTTAGTAAAACTAAATGGCATAAAACGCTGATATACGATTAACCGCCACCCAAATCAATTGAATAGCATGGATATTCTTAAATCTGAATTTAAATATATTGATAAACGAATTTGTTGACGTTTGTCATTATTTTTTTAATTTCTGGATTGAATAGGATGCGGTTCTGAAGAGTGGAGCCAACAATTTGTTCTAAATATTGACAGACGATCTAGAAAAAAATTTGAATACAGTTAATGTCCACCGTGGAATCAAGTTTTTTATTTGTGCTGTTTCTTTCTATTTTTCAGGTCTGCGATTGATGAACTTAATATTTTTGAAATAAATTTTGGCCTATTTTATTTTTATCGTGTTCATAATATCACTACTGGGCAGCTCTTAGCTTACTACCTAAAAACAACGTCATGCGTACTAGATTCGTATTCGCATAGTTGTTAGAATAAACATTAAATTTACAGCTATTGTCTATTTTACTCACTATAAGATTAATTTCAAAATATTTTCAAAGTGAACAAAGGAAACCCGAAATGTTCCACACATTAAACTTAGAAATTTCCAGAAGAAAAGTAATACACTTTGTTTAAGCAAAAAGATTCTTTAAAAACTTTCAGATATCTTCAAATGTCCACCGGTAAAAAATTGATTAATTTTTATATGGGGAGACATTATCCTCTAAACTACAATAAAAAAACCTTTGCAAATACTGTTCAAAATTTGATTTATAAATCAAATAATATCAAAGCGAGCCTATTAGTTTACATTTATCTGCAGGGAAATCCACTTTTTAATGCAAAAAACTAGTTTCGCTTAGTGGAATATCCATATGTATGTCTTAAATCAATATTTTAAATAAATAAATGCAAATATACAAATGTAATATTACACTGTGTACGTACATAAAAATAATCGTCTGACTGTTGCGAAGATGTACAAGTAAAATTGTAAATCAAAGTAGATCGCATTCGTTTAAACAAATGAGAAATCAGAAAGGATTTTACTGAAAGGCTTTGGAGTGTTGACAGTTATTCTTGAAATTAACGGTCATTATCCAAAATAAGCATAATTCTGATTATTAAATGTTTTCTTTTCCAAAAAATATGGTGATTATTATTTATGGTTAAATTATATTATACTGTACTTTATTATATTTATAGTTATATATATACATATATATATATATATATATATATATATATATATATATATATATATATATATGTATATATATGTGTGTTAATTTTTATATTATGTTCTAACTAAGCGAAGGACTTTCATTCAACTACACAAATTTGCAAGATATTTCACTAAATTGACCAATAAAAATTTGCTTATTTCATAATTTTGATTTTTAATTGGGGTTCACAATGGTTACACTACTGATGGGTAGCGCGAGGATTGACATTCGATAAACAAAGGTTATATGTTGCAGTGGTGCGAAAACATGTAAGAAATAGCTAGATAACTAAAAACGTATTATCGCCTTGTACGTGGAATATCCGCACAATTATTTTGAGACGTTAAAATTACTAACAACTATAACAAAGATGAACGTTAATTATCTTTGTACAAACAAAAATGATTCTACAATGTATTACAATTGGCAAAGCGCCTTCTCAAGTTGTATTTTATACATCAGATAATTGTTCTGACCGACCGTGCAAATAATAATTGTCAATTATATAAGTTTTCAAAAATCAATTCCCCATGCAGTGTGGTGTCTATTCAATAAAGACAGATTGGCGATGATTAGTTGTAACTTTGATACTAAATAAATACCACATGAGCTCCATAGAGATGAAAAAAGACTAACAGAATTATATTAGATAGTATATGACTGAAAATTTTGTCGTGTGTGGCAGGGTGGCTCATTATTTCGAATACGAGATTCCTGTAGCAGACGTTCCCAGGTTCCAGCCCTGTCCACGGCAAATTCTGGCCAGTTCGTGATGAGTCCCCAATAAGGACGAAACCGGTCTACTGGATGAATTGCATTTTCTACACTATACAATTCATAGGTTAAAAGAAACATGTTGCGCAACAGGGAATAGATTATTTACCTGATCTTCGGATTGGTACCTAATTGTTTGAATCCACAGTCATCATGATTTTGCCATATTTTTCGGCCTCTGGATATGGAGGCCTTTTTCAATAGAATGCACATCAAACCCAAATGACAATCAGAATGTCAAGTGGAAAATTTTAGTTTAAACTGCCCCATTTATACTTGTTGTTAGATCTCTTAAGCATAACTTGTTTTTTTACTAGGTAAGTGTATACCAAATTGGTTTGTGTGTTTGTCTGCATGTGTACACTTTTCGAAATGAGGTTACAGTGATTTAATGACAATTACTGACAACTATTTCGATAAACGTACGTCATGACTGTGTGTATGTATTCTCGTTTGTTTTGGATTGAAGAGTAATCAATTACTGCACGTGTACACTCATCCGAGTGAAATTACAGCAATTTAGCAACATCTGGCTATTCGCTGGATAAGCGTGTTTGTGTGTATGTGCGTGAGCGTTTACTTAAGACTGAGAAATAAACTGTTAATGTAATTACAGGCACGTGTAACAGTCATTCAAGTTAAACTAAAATGATCACCGTCATTTCCTAAATGCACACGTCAGACCAATTTTTACACGTACTTTCCTAAATGAAGTAATTATTTAATAACTTACTTACTTTACTGCGGCTGACTCCTTTTAGAGGATATGCCGGCTCCATTTCATGAAGTTTCTTGGTAATTTGGTACAAGTCGCATAATATACAATCAGCATCAGTCACAGACACATAATACGATTAGTTCAGTTGTGACCAGAATGATAAACCAAAGGCAGCATGAACGGAAAGTATAATCTCATGCACATTCGTTTCGTGCTTACTGGCGACTCACCAGTAGGAGCCGGTATTACGCCCTGTAACCACTATATATTTTGGTCAAGGGACGGGTCATCTTCTTTACGAATGTAAACCTAGTGAAGTTAACATCGTGTTCGGACAATGCGATTTACGCTATTCACTTCATATAATATATATACAGAGTCTGTAAAGGATACTAACACTATGGCTATTGTGTTAGTAACCGATACCATTTTTACAATATGGTACCGGATGTCATAATGGTTGAGTGGAAATATATGATTGATATAAATTTATGCTAGTCCATTGAAATTGAGAATTGAATAATTGTTACGAACTTCGTTACCCAGTAAAATGCATACATCCTGGCCTTGATGGATTTACTGGAGTAACAGGTGTTCAGAAATTGTTGTAATTCTCAATTTCGTTGAACTATAGCATAAATTTATATCAATCATATTGGTACCATGTTCCGACTCGGAAACCATAGTGTTAGTACCATGTACCTTTTCGGTACAATAATGTTGGTATCGGTTACTAACACAATAGCCATAGTGTTAGTATCCTTTACAGACTCGGTATATATGTTATATAGTGTGAGTTAGTGTTGAAGTCGCATTGTCGTAGACTATACGATGTTAGCTTCACTATTGCGGGTTTACACATTCGTCTATGAGATTGTACCGTCCTATTATCCCACATTCTTCTACCAAATATATAGTGATTAAAGGGCGTAATACCGGCTCCTACTGATGAGTCACCAGTAAGCACGAAACGAATCTGCATGAGATTATACTTTCCGTTCATGCTGCCTTCATCCTTCTGGTCACAACTGAACTAATTTGTTACTAGGTTTGCAACACCTAATACATACTTGCAAGATAACAAGTAATCAAGGAAGAAATTATAAGACAATCAGGTAATAAATAAGGAGATATTGAATTACTCACCCGCCACCTCTATAAGTTAATATCAGTCCAGTGTTCTTATTCTTTTACTTGAGTGAGTTTCTAATTCAGATTCGTGCAATCTTCGTTTCCTACCATTATTTAATGCTGTATTCCAAATAGAACCTAGTGTGTTTTCTAATGCTGTTTCATTCATGGTATCATTTCTCAATTTTATTTCTACGGATTCTCTAATCAATCTAGGCGATCTGCTAGGGCCACAAATTAATTTACGTCTCCACCCATTCCAATTAATTGAGTGTCCAGTCTCTAATATATGGCGTGCAAGATCCGATCTATTAACATGGCCATACTTGCATGCGTTTTTATGTTCCCCTCTTCTTACCCTAATTGGACGCATGGTTTCACCTACATACATCAGGTTACAGTCGTTACATGGAATTTCATATATTCCTGATGTGTCTAATGGTTCTATTTTCTCCTTTTGGTTGGGCAGTTTAATAACTAGGGTAACGGTCTGTTTTAAAATAGTACGTATATTGTATTTAGATGCTACCCTTTGGATTTTCCTACTTAGTTTAGAGTCAGGTATTACCATTACCCTCCGATCATCTTTTGCTTTATTTGACTTCACGTACTTCCAGATATGATTAAATTTACTTATAACGCTCATTATAGTGGCTTCAATTAACTTTAGAGGATACCCATTAGCACTGAATATTTATCGCAGTCTACCTAATTCAATCTCCCATGTTTTTTATCTGTTAATCTTAAGCTTCTTATTATCATCGATTTTAAGATACCGATTTTCATTCTATATGGATGATTTGAATCGAAATTAAGAAGGATACCTGAGTAAGTATCCTTCCTATAAACATCCCGTTCTAGTTTTGTACCATTTCTAATTAACTTGACATCCAGAAATGGTAATTCGCCACATGATTCATTTTCAATTGTAAATTTAAGCTCGCTCACCTGATTTGCTATGTTTAATAAATTTATCAGATGATCCTCCCCGTGATTCCAAATAACTAATATATCATCCAAATATCGTACATACAATTTAGGATTTAGGGGCGTTATATCTAAGAGAGTCTTCTCCATGTAATGCATGAAGATATTAGCTATTGGAACCGATAGTGGTTGCCCCATTGGAACACCTCTAATCTGCTTATAAAATGCATTCCTAAATTTAAAATAAGTTGAGGACATACATACATACATCATCTCCATGACGTGTCTAATCGTCATTTTGCTTCCTTCCAATATTACTGGATGATCAACAAGGAAACGCTGAAAATAGTCTAGTGCTTTAGGTACTGGTATATTGGTGTACATTGACACCACATCTAAACTCGCCAATCTATCGTTTTCATTAAGTTCACATTTATCTACAATCTCAACCAAATGGTATGAATTCATCAAAGTATTGTCTAAGAAGTACGAATATTTCTTTATTCTATTACATAGAAACTTAGACATTTTATATGTTGGAGAGTGTTGGACATTAACAATAATTCTTAAAGGGTTGTCTGGTTTATGTATCTTTACTAAACTGTACACTCTAGGAGCGACTGTATCTCTTTGTATGAGAGCGTTACCATGCGCTTGATCTAATTCTCCTTAAGAAATCATATTATTGACCAATAATTTAACTTCTCCTTGTAGCTTATCCGTAGGATCTTTATTAATTTTAGTGTATACCTCTATATTGTCTAGCTGTTCATACATTTTAGCATTATAGTCAGATTGACTCATCAGAACCGTCGCTCCTCTTTTGTCTGCTTTCAAGGATATCACACTGTTTGCTTTTAATTCTTTCCTGAGACATTTTATTGCATAATTTGGTTAATATTTTGCATCTTCAAACTTTAGCACAGCTGCGGCTACGTCTATTTCAAACATAAACTTATCTTTGTCGGAAAGGAATTGTGCTATTTTAACAGCCTCAGTAATTATCTCATTTTTGGTGATTTCTCAATTTGGATAGCTGTATTCAGACCACGATTAAGCATTTCTAGCTGATTCTCATTAAGATTTATTTTAGAAAGGTTTACTACTCGATTAGTTACAGTAGGACACGTCTTCGTTTTGGTCTCTCTATAGATGCCCAAATTTCCTAACTTTCTATCATGCCTGACCTGAACCTTTTTTTATCTCTCTATTACTTGCGCCATCAATAAAATCCTCTTGACATTTAAAGTCATCAATGTGCAAAAAGGAAAGTAACAAAGATCTTATTTTATTTTTCTCTCTGATAAGTTCGTATTTGCGTTTTTCTAAATCGCTAATCAATGTATCCATGATGTTCAAAGTTAGTTCGTGTTTATATGTGGTTAAATCGTGATGACATTGAATTCAAACAATTCGGTACGCAATCCGAAAATCAGGTCAATTCATAGGTCATACTGAAAAATGTATGTATACAATGGGTTAGGTATATATATTAAGATCGCTACATTGATTATAGTAATTGTTATCAACGCCCACGCAAAAATGCACGTTTAATTTGATAAATAATGGTTTCAATACAACTTCAACAAGTAGTTTGAGATCTGTTCAAGAATGACAAATTGGGGATGATCAGTTGGAACTTTCAGTCTAAATGGATGCCATATGAGCTTCACGGCAGGTTTTTCCAACTGTTAGAGCACCAAATTCCGACTGAAAAATGTGTTTTATCGGTCAGGTGTTTATTATTAGATGGAACTTTGGGTCTAAATGGATGCCATATGAGCTCCACCTAAAGGAAAAATAGACTAACCAAGTTACATTAGTTAGTATATAACTGAAAATTGTGTGCAGTGTAGTGTGCGGTAGGATGGCTCACTGGTTAGAGCACCAGATTCCGAAGCAGACGTGCCCAGGTTCGAGTCCTGTCCGCGGAAAATTCTGGCCAGTACATGATGACTTCCCAATAAGGACGAAACCGGTCTACTGAATGAATTGCTTTTTCTACACTATACAATTCTTAGTTTATACTGACATATGTCAGTAATTAATGGGTCAGGTGTTTATATCAAGACTGCAACCTTGATTATAATAAGTGTTATCACCACCCGCGCAACCAATATTCGTTTAATAAAAAATTGTGGATAGTTTGAAATTTCTTTCAAATTGAAAAACGTGTCTTTGACGGGCAAATTTACATTTCTTTCAGGTTTTCTACTATGTGCAGTTTGCATTATCCATTAATTAAAAAGTGAGCAGACTGCACCTGCCGGCTAGATATAGTGTATCTAATAGGAAAAACCAGTTAGCGGAAGTCTCACGAAGTTTTCAAGGATCATTGTAGCAGCGCTCAAAAAATATTTGTATAAATCGTAGTTCCATTTGTCTTAGCAGTTTATATCGATTTGGCATGGCGTCTATCGTATATTTCAAGTTCAAAGCAAATCGTCATACAGACATTATTACATTTGATGGTTCAGCAATTTCTGTGAAAGACCTTAAATCAGCTATAAGAACTAAATACGCCTTAACGTCCACGAGTACGTATTTAGAGTTAGAAGATACAAACGGGAAAGTACTTTCGAATGATGTTGAGTTAATTCCAAGATATACCAGTATTGTTGCGAAACAATTGCCTCTATTGGTAGAAGATCCTCAACGAAAGAAGATTAAGTAAGTCTGCTATATATTTGTCTAACGATATTTAGATTGCTAGAAGACAAGATTCGATATAATGAATACAAACCCGTGAGTTCAATTTCAGTTGTATTATTGTTTTGTTTATTTAAAAATAATAACTCAGTATCTTTTATAGAAATCAGTTACTATAACTAAGGATTCGGAGCATGTCAATCTTTGTGACACCAATTTGGACGAAGAAGAGAAAATAAAGATATTTATTAGTCGATCTCGTGAGGATATTGGTAAAAGGTAATCTAATATTTTTTCATTTTTAGTATACTAGCTAAACCGAAGCCAAGTGGAATTCCCCCCTTAAATTATATTTGTAGAAAGTGCAGGCGACCCGGACACTGGATTTATGTTTGTCCCGGAATAAAAGACGCTAACGGTCGTGATGTAAATCTTAAAGACATTAAAGGAGTCGCGGGTATTCCTCAAGCTTTCTTGAAAGAAGTTGATCCTTGCACACCAGGTGCTTACTTTAATAATCGAACAAACAAGTTCGTGATTCCGGTGAAAGATCTGTAAGTTTTGGCTTTTTTTAAACTTCAGCGAAGCTAGGACATTAAAGAAGGCTGAAAAGCGTCCGTTTTCTATTGAGGAAAATCCCCCCTACGTTCCGCCCACTCAGCGTTCACCGCCAAAAAATTTAAAATGTCCACTTTGTCAAGATTTGCTTAAGGAGGCTGTAATCATTCGTTGTTGTGGGTTCACTTATTGCAAAAAATGCATAGTGGATTACGCTTTTGATAGCCAAGAATATGACAAGAGAAAATGTCCAAATGAGTTGTGTGGCGCCCCGTTGCCTGATTATGAATTAAGTATCTTCGTAAACGCAACAGTACGGAGCATTGTGAAAGATTGGCTAAATCGCAAAGACTAATGCAATGTCGAATCTCGATGAAGGAAGGAAACGTGTCAAACATTTAGTTAACAAAAATAAGGTAAATCTTTGAATTATAACTTTTTAGTGCACATTGTTTCAAATATTGTTGAAGCCAAATCCAGTGAATACGCAACAACTGCCTATAATTCTATGGGCCCATTTACTGTTGCTTCTTCAACGCCAATGTTTAGTGTTTTTAATATGGGCAATATTGTAGCCTTTAATCCTTCGACGCCGTCAGCCGTGGGCCGCAGTGAAAACTTTATAAACCAACAATCCTATTGACTTATAAAAAATGTGTTTTTTCTAGTTTTGTACATTGTAACAAGAGGCTGTGTTTTTGTTCATCTCTGTGTCCTGCTTTTGCATGGCTGCTCGAATAAAAGAGTTATTACTTTCTGTTATGTGATTTTGCTTTACTAGAAATAAATTATATTTGTCACTGATCAAGGAATTTTCATGCAAATCAGCTGATAAATAGGCTTAACTTGAACGTGTTAGGTAATGTTGATGCTATCTACTGATTGATACGTTTCTTGTGCATATCCTAATAAATTCTGGGATCCGAATCAATTTCTGACACCCATTCATATATTTTTTCGCGCACTCGAAACTACTATTGCTTTATATCAAGCGTTGTTTTTATATGTGCCAATTTTACTTATTCAGCATCATCATCATCATCATCATTATCATCATCATCATCATCATCATCATCATCATCATCATCATCATCGTCATCATCAAAATGATCTGAATTACAAAATCATTAATAGCTAAATTTTCACGCTCATATAAACATAATAAAAATATAAAAATTAAATAAGAATTTTTCGAGATTCGCATACACACCTCGCCAGACATATTTCCTGGGTCATTGATAAAGCTGAAAAGGTATGTAAACCTGTCAACTATGCCTAGATCTTCACTCAGCTGTTGCAGGGTTGAAGTGAGTGGTGAGTGACCCTTAAAAATATGTTACATTTCGAGAGTGAGAATTTTATACTGAAAGACGAAGCAACGACTGATGACCTATTCACAGTGGCCTGAGTGGATTCGCCATTGTCGATTAGTAATACGATATTGTCCACATAACCAAGATCGACTAATCTACCACCCGAGACATCCCCGACGTCTGCATCCTGAATATATGGAAGAAAGCTGTTCATAATAGTATCTATTAAATAATTAAATGAAAATGGAATATGTGGACAGCCCTGATGAACACCCTGGTTGATATCAACGTTTTGCATTGATTATTCGTTTTAAACCTTAACGCGACCAGAAGTGGTTGTTTAAAGAGTGCGTATACAATTTACAAATTTGGTGAGAAAACCAACTTTCTACAAAATTTCGAATAGGAAATCACAATCCACTGAGTCAAATGCACCCTTAAATTTTAGAAAGATGGCTATTGTGGGACAGCGATATACTTTTCTCTGTTCAATAACTTGCCTTAAGGTAAAAATATTATATAAACAACCTCTTCCTAACCATAATTCGACTTTTTCTTCTTTAGATGGTTGTTACTATCATAATAGTTTTGCTCACTTTAAATTTTCTCGGAAATGTAGCGCGAATAAGTTGGAGAAAACAGCGGCTATTATCTGATGCAGACGCTTCCATTTCGTCAGCTATTCTGGTCCAAAAATCATTCAAGATCGACTTTCAGATTGCGCTTAAGTTGGCGTCCTTCAACTTCACGCGTATTATTATAAGCCGAGCTAGCTGGAATTTGACGCTTACATTCTAGATTATCTATAAATTTTACAGTCCCGATTTTTATTTCTACAGTAAATTACAATGCCACATACAGTAGTACTTACATTATGCACAGTGGAACTTGTCTTGATCCAAATTAATTTAGTTTTTTTGCCATCAAGACCAGTTAGCTTTAACTGTGGAATATCTTCACCATGATTGCACGGTTCTGGTTATAGCGTTGCCAAAACCATTTGGTTACACCTTAAAAAAGATTTGTGCTCTAAAGTTGTCAGCAATTACTTTATCCCTTTGACCTCTATGAGGCTACTGTTTGCGACGCACAGCTGAGAATCAAATCTGAGGTAATCTGTTTTCTAAATATCGGACCTCATTATGCTCACTTCTGCACGTGTATCAATTAAAAATTGACACCACTTATCTCATCTCGAGTGACGGATTTATTGTCGTATATCACGGAAACCATTTAGTCCGAATCTCACATCTTCGCCGGTGGCTTGTGTGTTTCAATGCATCATCAAAGTTTCCGTTCTCACATTGCGAATTGCTCCACAATGCCCTTCCTTTTTATATACCTGAGCCTTAATGACACTATCCTCGCTTCTGCTTCTACTACCAAGATTACGCTGCATTTCTCGGTGAGCTTTTACCTTTGCTGGACTTGCGCTGTCTTTCCATCTGTATCTTCCTCAATAAGAGAAATGTAAGCCGTTTACTCTACTTTCTATATTTACGATGTGCCATGCACTATTCGTAAGGTCTATCAAAGCATACGCAAGAGTACTCTCTTCTGTAATTAGATTGCGCATCTCGTCCACGAGATTGAGATCTTCCCTTGTGAAATATTCTGGTCTTACATAAGTTGTCTTCAATCTCCTCTTGCATGGTAAAACGTTTTGAAAGCTTTCGAATTTTTGCACAAGGAATTAACTTATAGCTCTCAATAACGATACACTAACTTTCAATTACTCAATTATAAATCTATGCACGTTAAAAACCTTAACAAAACTAACTGTTATTTAAATCAAATTTGCGGGCTTGTGTTAAATACAAATCAAGTTTTATTTGAACGGTCAAACAACATTGCAACAATATTTAATTCAAGGTTACAAGCTTTATATAATCACCGATCCCAATGTGCATACATTTTTTAGTGTAAAACAAACATTGTATAAGAAAGCAAAGGCAACTCATTCAATAGACCTGCTTTATCTTTATTGAGCATTCTTCAAGCAGTCCATAGTTTTGCCGCGGACAAGTTTCGAACCGGGAAATATTTGCTTCGAAGTCTGTAACTATCCATTGCACAATTCTAGTGTACACTGCACACAATATTCAGTTACGAATGATAAATTTATAGTGACAAATGTATATATAATAGATATGGTGTTTGTATAATATACTCAGCCTAGATTTAAATAATTTTTAACATCACCCATGCAATTAATGATTTTTTTAAATGTTGCAAAATGACCGTACGATACATATATTGACCTGCTTCAGTCTTCAATCGCCATCATCAATGCACAATGTCAAACTAACTAACGAGTATTAATCCGAAAAGTATATATAAGACCTGGAAAACTATAACTGCGTCTTCAAACCTTAGAAATTCATACTTCGCATATAATCACCATCAGTCAGCTTTCCTTCGTGTTTTGATAAGGACCATGGAAGGTCGATTTGCATTGGTACGTGAAATATGCTGTAATTCTACCGTTGCGTGACTGAATAAATGATATTAAATTGGTGCATGTTTCCAGTCCGCAAAATTTATATAAATAGTCTTTTGGAATGTGAGCCTTGTTAAAATTCGTAGTACCCTTTCCATGTGCAAAATAAAAAGAAATTTTATAAGATACGATAACCGCTTTTTTCTCGTTTTTTCTCAATTATCTACAAATGAACATCTATTTATATAACAATTGAAGGGCAAAAAATATATAAATAATGTAAACATGTAGATTGTGCGAAATAATGGAATAACCAATCAATTGTATGCGTCACCTCCAGTTTAATCACAATGCTTGAACATGCTTCTTCTGCTTGTATGTTCAAACATTGAGCTTAAACTGGAGGTGACGCACGCAATCGATTGGTTGTTCTCTTTATTCATAGTATCCCCATGTATACATTTTCTATCTTGTTTTGCCTTTCAATTTATATATAAAGAGATGTTCAGTTTCAGATACTTGAGAAAAAATTAGAAAGAAACGGTTCTTGTATCTGATAAAATTTCTTTTTATTTTTACGCATGAAAAGGGTGATACAAATATGTTTTTATGATTCGCGGAATCAACTATTGCTCATTCGTTGTTATATTGCAAATTTTATTCTACTTTTGCCCTTCGGAAAAGGATTATTCCCATGTACTCTTTCTTTTCTATATCAATAGGATCATAAATTAAAATACATAAACAAACCTATTCAAGCAAGATCTCTCTTCTGTTTTCAGCGGAAGTAACTGTGAAGTTTTAGATGTAACTGAATTAAAAACTAAAACGTGCAAACAAATTATACGTTAATAATAATTAAGTAGAAGAGTAATATTACAAACGCCTCGTATTATCAATGCCTACTACGAATAATTGAGATTCGAGTTTGACGTAATGTGTGTAGCATATGGTCGATCTCCTAAATCGATATCATTCACGGTTTAAGGAATTTCTTTATCTTTTTCTGAAAAAAATGGTTTCCGACAGTCCATGCATGATATAATTGGTATTTATCTTAAATACACAAATTGGCATCAAATAATTCATAAACATGGCGGGTGAATTAAATATTAATGTATTTCAACAAAATATCCATTCACTTTGCATTAAAAAGGCATTATATACTAACGTACAAGTTCGAGAAATTTAGATTTCAACGGTGCGTAGATTAAATGACAACGGTCATCTAGTCTTATATGCATATTCATATATGTCACTGCATAATATGTATATAAATATAGATACGCATATCTGCTAAATGTATTTAGATAAATATATAAGCAACAATGTGAGTTTATCTCACATCTTATATAAATCAAATATGCTCATGATATATATATATATATATATATATATATATATATATATATATAATCTGCATATTTAAATTATATACATTTCACTCCATCAATAAATTTATATATATATATATATATATATATATATATATATATATATATGTAAGTCAACATATAAGTAACTATGTAAGTTCCTCCGACAGCGCACGATTTACTAGAATTCTTACCAAATTACGTATTTCTAACGCCATCTAATTTTTTCCGTTTTCTATCTCAAAGTCATAGTCGCGGTCTCTTAGTTGGATTTATTATTAACTCTGATTCCTCCAATCTACGTTTCCATCTATTCAAGAAGGCTTCATTAAATATGGGGCCTAATGATTTTTCTACTGATGTCATATTCATCAGTTCTTTGTCCCTATATTTTAATTTCACTATTTTAAGACTTCTTATTATTGGGGACTTTAGAATACCCATTTTTATCCAAAACGGGTGATTAGAGCAATAATTCAGGAGGATACCAGAAGTATCCCTTCTGTAAATATCTTTTTCTAATGTCTGACCAATTCGTTTTAATTTTACATCTAGAAATGATAATTCTTCTTTCCTTTCTTTTTCCAATGTAATTTTTACCTCCCTAGTTGATTAGCTAAATAAAGAAAATTTTCCAACTCATTGTCCTCATGATTCCAAATTAAGAAGATGTCATCTAAGAATTTTCAATATAAGTTTGGTTTGAGGGGAGATCTGAATAAGAGATTTTTTCCTAAATAGTGCATGTAAATATTACCAACTGGGACCGATAATGGTTGTCCCATAGGAACATCTTTAACTTGTAGGTAGAATTCATTTCTAAATATAAAGTATGTAGAAGACATACAAATTTTAAACATTTCCATAATTCTCCTTGACATTTCTACCTTCTAGTATTTCAGAGTATTCCATTAGACAATGTTGTACACACTCTAATGCAACGTGTACCAGAATGTTCGTATACATAGATACCACATCCAGGCTTGCCAGTTTATCATTCTCTAACAATTTATATTTACTAATATTGTCAGTGAAGTGATAAGTGTTCTTTAAAGTATAATCTGGGAAATAGGCGTATTTTCTTATTCTATGCCACAAAAATTTAGACATTTTATAAGTTGGAGAATTCTGGACATTCACAATTAACCTAAATGGATTATCTTGTTTATAAATATTTACTAATCCATAAACTCGGAGGGAGCGTGCCTCTTTGTATTAATGATTTTCCAAGCACTGAATCTAATTCCCCAGACCCAATCATTTGATTGATTAAAGTTTTAAACTCACATTGTAACTTTTCCGTGGGTCCTTATTTATTTTATGATAAACTTCTTTATTATTTAATTGCACATAGATCTAATCATTATAAACTCTCCGATTCATTATCACTGTTGCTCCACCTATATATGCTTTAAGGCATATTACCCTATTAGATAAATTCGATCTCAATCTTTTCAAATTATAATTCGGCTTACATTTATGATCTGTGTTCTATCACCAATTTGGCAACATCCAATTCGAATTTAGCTTTATCTTTTTCTGGTTGGAAATGCATGATTTTAACTGTCTCAGTAATAATTTCATTCTTAGTTATGTATTCTATAGGAACAGCCGTGTTCAGTCCCAGGTTAAGTATTATCTTTTCATTATCCTAGAGATCCATAGATGATAAGTTTATTATCCGTTTAGACACAGAAGATTCGCTTAGAATATTTCTTTTAGGCCTATAGATTCCCAGGTTTGCTAATTTCTTCTCATGTCTCTTTCGAACCGTTTGAATTTCTTTATTCCTAGCCTTATCAGTGAACTCTTCGATACGTTTAAGGTCCATTGAATCCTGGGGACAATGAGTTGGAGAATTTTCTTTATATAGCTAATCAACTGGGAGAGGTAAAATTTACATTGGAAAAAGAAAGCAAAGAAGAATTATCATTTCTAGATGTAAAATTAAAACGAATTGGTCAAATATTAGAAAAAGATATTTACAGGAAGGATACTTATTCTGATATCCTCCTGAATTATTGCTCTAATCACCCGTTTGGGATGAAAATGGGCATTCTAAAATCCATGATAATAAGAAGTCTTAAAAGAGTGGATTTAAAATAAAGGGAAAAAGAACTAATGAAATTGAAATAACTATTCAGGATAAATTGTTATCCGGAAAAATTAACTGAGAAAATCATAAACGAGACGCTATTGCGATTTAATAGAAAAGTAACCCAAGAGAAACTAGTAAGAAACTTAGAAAAGCAAAATGAAGGTAAGTACAGAACTTTGGTTCTATCATATTCAAAATTAAGTAGAAAAATTAGGAAATTTACAACGAAATGCAACATAAGAAAAGTGTTAAGACAATCAGTTACAATAGACAATAAGCCACTGTTTCAGAAAGAAAAAATAGAACCGCTCAACACATCAGGGGTTTATGAGATACCTTGTAAAGATTGCAAACTCAGATATATAGGTGAAACCACGCGTCCAATAAAGGTTCGTAGAGGGGAACATAAGACTGCAGGCAAATATAGACTTAGTCATAGATCAGATCTAGTCAGGCACTCAATGGAGATAGGTCATCTGAAAAACTGGGATGGCTGTAAACAGATTGCACTATGTAACCGAAATAGATTGTCCAGGTTGATTAAGGAATCAATTGAAATAAAATCAGGAATGAACGTCATGAATATGAAATCTGTAGAAAAATCATTAGGCCCCATATTTAATGAAGCCTTCTCGAATAGAAGGAAAGGTAGATTGGAGGAATCAGAGTTAATAATAAATCCAACTAAGAGACCGCGACTATGAATTTAAGATAGAAAACGGAACAAATTAGATGGAGTTAGAAATAGGTAATTTAGTAATAATTGTAGTAAATTGTGCGCTGTTGGAGGAACTTACATAGTTACTTATATGTTGATTCTACATATATATATATAGTATATATATATATATATATATATATATGCATTTATATAAATTTATTGATGGAGTAAAACGTATATAATTTAAAAACGCAGATTATATATATATATATATATATATATATATATATATATATATATGATGAACATATTTGATTTGTATAAGATAAGAGAGAAATTCACACTGTTGGTTACATATTTATCGAAATATACTTATCAGATATGTATACCTATATTTATATACATATCATGCCGAGGCATATATGAATATTCATATAAGATGTGAGGTGAACTCACATGGTTGCTTAAATGCTTATTTAGATATTCGCAATATATATGTGAACGAATATTTAGATTTTTATATAAGGTGAGAAGAACTCACATGGTTGCTTTATGTGGATTGAGATATACAATATATATACATAGATATTGTGCGTAGACGTGTATATGTATATATTTTGATATTTTATATATTCATATAAAATGTGAGCATAAATAATATATGTATATATATGTAAAGTAAGTATACTATACACTCATTGTGAATTGTAGGTAGTTTACGTTCAAAGAACCCATTGCATTGCTTATATATATATATATATATATATATATATATATATATATATATATATATATATATATATAACAAAGGCGTTTTGACTGATATAATTTATCCGTTGAGGAGACTCACAGTGTTGCTTGTATGATATTCATATTATATATGGTGTATACACGTATATATATGATGGATATATAGATATTTATAAAAGATGTGGGAAGAACCCACATGGTTGCTTATATGCTTATCTATATATGCATAAGATGTAGCGTGTAGACGTATATATAAATGGATATTTTTATAAGATGTGGGTATATATAAATATAAATAAGTAAATAATAATATTCAAATAAAAAGAAAAAATTTGCTAATTTATTATACATATATATATACATGGTTTTGACACAGATATTTAAATGGAAAAATAAATTTATACAGGATATGAGTTTAAATGTGTATTTGGTTGAGATACGATTCGTTAGTGTAGGCTCCGTATTCGGTCTCTTTCTATAACATTTTGCAAACAGGATGGGATTACTGCAATATTGAAATCAAAATTTTGTTGATTCTTATACGCGTCCGGTACAGCAATTAAAAATAGAGACATCATGGATAGGCGTGTATGTTAATCCATAAGGTTTGCTTATAGTTATTCTAGAAATGTCACTTTAGTTGAGTACACATATGTGTATATAGGTTGTTGTGTGCGGGAGGGGTGACATGGATAAGTTTGCGTATACATTTGAGTATTAGAGATTAGGCATGAAGACCGGATATTAGGGCAGACAATAAAAAATACTTTAGGAATTAAAATAAATATAAATAGATCTGTCTTGAATGAGGATACCACATTTGCCACAAGTTGTTTTTCCCTGTGCGTATTGTGTCAACCCTGAAGATGAGACTAGAAATAAGGTCTCGAAATATTGGAAAAAAAGAGTGGAAAATCTTGTTCCAACGTCATTTTCAGACAATCAGCTGATGGAAGGCTTAAAAAAGAAGGGACAAATGAGAACCCATCAATCAAGGCCAATAATCAGAGCACCTGAAAATGTACAACATTCAAGATTTTACCGACCTACGAGTGCTATCAATTGTCCCGCACAAGAAAAATTCGGTCAAATCCACAACAAGAAGGACAGCACTGTGCAAAAGGATTCAACATCAAACAACTGAAGACGTTCGTCTAAGAACTATTTCGTTTTAAATAGATCCATAATTATTAGGAATACATATTCAAACATTCGCTTTTACGTGCTTTCGAAATGCCTTTCGAATTGGTTACAAAATGTACTATATACGCTTTATTGACTCGCAGAATAATTACATAATACAGAAGGGTACATGTTGCGCTTTGTTAGACAAGTACTTTTAAGCAGTAAAAAGATAACAAAGGTTCATCTTTGCCAGATTTGTAAGGCTTTCGTTGCGAATAATACATGTATGCAAATTAAATGTTATATTAAGTACAAAGAGAATGAAAAGTTAAAAGATCATTGAGCTTTTACACTATACTGAGCTAAACAACTGAAAATCTGTACGCTGTTATCCAAATCTCAATAGTTTTGCAACGAAATATGCATAAAATTGAATACCATTAAACCATTTCCGTCTGAAGTATAATAAGATCGCTCAGGTAAGCTATTATTTACTGCGAAATTGGTGGAAACTATTATCAAAACTAGCTTAGTGGAACTAAGATGAACAAAAATCTCCTTCCATTTATCCAGTCGCACAACGTAGCAAAACTACAATTAGTCACACTTAAATGGTTGTCATAAAAGCACTACGGTAACCTGATTAATAAAGACAAAACCGCACTGCAAATTCAAAGCAGTAACAAATATATATCTATCACTCCTTATACATATTTTGTCGTTTAACCCACGTTAGTCAGTTGTCCAATATAATCTGATGATTAAACAATTATTTATTGCACGGGTGGCGGTAACAGTCCTTCAAATCAAGTTTACGAGCTTCAAATAAACACCAGTTCCATTTTATTTCACCAGTCGTTGAACAACATAGCAAAGCTACTGTCAGTCACATGTTATGTTACGTTTCGACATTGTATGGTCAGCATCGCAGTGCGATGGCAAAGTCACTATCGAGGAGCAGATCACAATGCATATATATATGGAAAGCAAAATTAGATATGCGGCTCTCACTTCTAGTAGTCTTGCACAATTTGTAGTTGACTGAAACGATCGGCTATAAAATTTTCATGCAGTCACGATCATTAGAGATTTTTCGGCTATCGTCACGCACACACACACAACACACACACACACATATATATATATATATATATATATAGTGGTACCTCGAGATACGAGCATCCTAACATACGAGTTTTTTGAGATACGAGCCGTGTTTCCGGAGCGTCTTCGGAGCATCATCCGGGAGAATCTCTCGCTCACTCGCACGTGTTACCCGCTTCAATCGAAGTGTGTCTTGTGCATTGCAATCTTTTTGTCTTGAGATTCGCGTGATTACTGAACTTTTTTGTGTGTTATTAAGGGTTCGAAGAAAGTGAGGGCTAATGACAATGCTGACAGGAAGAAGAGGATAATGTCGATAGAACTAAAGCAAGAAATAATGGAAAAAATGTGCGTGGCGTACAAGTGATTAAACTCGCAATGATATATGACCATAGAAAATCGATAATTTGTACGATATTGAAGTATAAGGATCCCATCAAGTGTGCTACACTAGCAAAAGGAGCCACAATTCTTTTCCAATTAAGGACAAATATCCACGAGGAAATGGAGGAGCTTCTGCTCGTGTGGGTGAAAGAGAAGGGGTTGGTAGGAGATACACAGACGGATACGGTAACATGCGAGAAGGCACGGAATATTTATGCCGACTTAGTGAAGAAAGTAGCATCTACTTCTAAAGTGGCATCAGAAGAGGCGTTTAAGGCAAGCTATGGCTGGTTTGATAATTTTAAGAAGAGAGCTGGCATCCATTCAGTTGTGAAGCATGGAACGGATTAAATCGAATTCAGTTATTTTAAATGGGAGAAATTCGTTTGAGATACAAGCCGACTGACTTACGAGCTCGGCCATTATCCACTCTGTTATTAATGTGGTTTTTCTTCCGAATTAGAATATATATATATATACATATATATATACATATATATAGTTCTATTTAGGAAGAAAAACCACATTAATAACAATGAGATTTTAAAGAAACATGTTGCGGCTTGCGTACCGAATTGTTTGAATCCACTGTCATCATGATTTTCCTAAATATTTCGATATCCAGTTACAGATATCTTTTTCAATGGAAAGCACATAACCCACTAAGTTGACAATCAATATGTCAAGTGGAAATATTAGTTTAAACTGCTCCATTTGTGCTTGTTGTTTGAGCTCCTAAGCATAACTTGTTTTTTAATAAAAATGCTAGGAAAGTGTATATCAAATTGGTAATCAATTACTGCACGTGTACATTCATCCCGGTGAAATTACAGCGATTTAGCATCATCTGACTATTCGCTGGATAAGCGCACTTGTGTGTATTTGCGTGAGCGTTTACTTAAGACTGAGAGTTAATCTGTTACATGTAATAACAGACACGTGTAACAGTCCTATTATCCCACATTCTTCACCCAGATATATAGTGGTTAAAGGGCGTAATACCGGCTCCTACTGATGAGTAGCCCGTAAGCACGAGATGAATGTGCATAAGATTATACTCTCCGTTCAGGCTGCCTTTGGTTTATCCTTCTGGGCACAAATGCACTAATTTGTAACACCTAATACATACTTAAAATGATAACTGTCATTTCCTAAATGCACACATCAGACCTATTTTTACACGTACTTTCCTAAATGAAGTAATTACGAATGGCATTCCGGTGAGGAGGGGGCAAAATACAATGAATACAGTAAATAATTAAGAGTTTGCAAAATTAAATTAGAAACGGATAAAGTGTTTCAATAGGGTAGAAAGTTAAATTAAACGGTTCGTAAAAGAAATTAAAAATTGCCTGATAAAGGAAGATACTAGTAATAATGCAAAGAAAATTTGCCTTTTAAAAAAATATATAAACCTTCCCATTAGGCATGTTAAAGGCGCTACATTAACAACAGAACGTAAGATAATAAATAAAATAAGATAACAAGCAATCAAGGATAAAATTATAAGACAATCAGATAATAAATTAGCAGATATTGAATTACTCACCCTTCACCTCTATAAGTCAATATCAGTCCAGTGTATTTACTCTTTTACTTGAGCGAGTTTCTAATTCAGATTCGTGCAATCTTAGTACGCATATGGAATTTAGATGCTACCCTTTTGATTTTCCTACTTAGTTTAGAGTCAGGTATTACCATTACCCTCCGATCATCTTTTGTTTTATATGGCTTCACGTACTAACAGCCATGATTAAATTTACTTACAACGCTCATTATAGTGGCTTCAATTAACTTTAGAGGATACCCATTAGCACTGAATATTTCTCGCAGTCTACCTAATTCAATCTCCCTGTATATATAATACAATTAAAAATTATTGAATGTGCCGGTGTTGGTCACATTTCTTTAAATAAAGTGTGTGAGCGTGAAGTGATCAGTAATCACATTGTATTTAACCGGTCGTCGAAGAACAGAAAAATTACCATTCGTCGAACAACATGGAAAAACTACCGTCAGTCACGCGTACTGACGCTTTTCGGTCTTCCGTAATCAACATCAGACTACAACGCAAACTGACTAGCGAGGATTAAATCACAATGCATATATATATACATATATATATATATATATATATATATCAACATTAGATGATCAGCTCACACCTTTTGTTGTCTGGTATAAATTGCACATGAGTGGAAATGACGGCTGCACAATTTATATGCAGTCATGGGCATTAACGTTTTTGTGGTTTTCGCCACATATCTAGAGATAATATTAAAAAAATCTTTGATTGCGCAGGTGGTGGTAGCAATACTTTACATCAAGTTTGCGAGTTTGAAATAAACTCAAATCCCATTTTATTAAACCAGTCGCCGGATAACATAGCGAAACTACCGCCAGTCGCACGCAGTGACGCGTTGTGACCTTCCATGAGGTTCGTCAGAGTACTACGGCAACCTGACTAGCGTGGCTCAATCCATACTGCATACCTATGGAAAGCAAAATTAGATTTTTTACTCACACCCCGAGTTGTCTCGCATACATTGTACATGATTGGAAATTGCGGCTGATCAATTTTCTATGCAGTCACGATTATTAACGTTTTTGCAGCTTTCGCCACATATAGAGGTAATAAAATTAAATAAGCATTGATTGCGCGCGTGGTGGTAATAATTCTTTAAATCAAGTTTGCGAGCTTGATATAAACACCAATCCTATTTTATTAAACCAGTCGTCGGACAACATAGCGACTGATTTTAGTTTTGCTATGTTGTCCGACGACTGGTTTAATACAATTAGATTGGTGTTTATTTCAAGCTCATAACCATTAATATATATTAGTTAATACACTTGCATATATATTAGTTTAATACATACTTGCATATATATTAGTTCTTCGCAACAAACAGTATTTAACTGTAATTCAAACTGTTTGTTATCCGAACCAATGCATTTTGTTGACAATTAATAACCTGGGTATAAACTGAGAAGAATGGTACTGACAAATTGAGTAGTTTTGACGCGTTTCTACCTTCCGGTGTATCATTAGATCGCGACGGAAAACTGGCAAACAAGAATCAAATCGCAATGGATATGTAAGGTATTAATTATCAGAAGAAGCGAATCTTAACACCAGTAGACTCATACATACATTGGATTCCTAAGTGTCATTCAACGCTCTAAGTCTTATGAACGACAGCTTTATTGATTTACCTTGTTTTGATAAACAATTTCTTGACGCAAGTTGAATATAATTTAACCAACTTCTTTCCAGAGTATTTATAAATCCATTTGGAATTTCAAGAAGCAAACTGATGTGGATTTTAAAATAATGGCAGCTAAATAATAATAATAATAAAATTTGAAATATCACCTCACCCTAATAGAGGTCTGCAAAATGACAATGAATCGGTTAGAGCCCAACTAATTTCGTGCTACCAAATAAAAATAACTTATTGTGCTCAATAAAGTGAGTTGCGTTCTCTATGCGGATTATCTCAGTTTTAAGCATAACCGCTTAATCGAGACGCACTGAAATCTTCCATAATTCTTTGGCTAAGATATTCTTTTGACCATTCGTACTAGCTCTTTTAACGGAGAATGAAAAGCCATAATTCCTCTTTTTGCACAATTTATTAACTAATGTGTATATTGTGCTACTCGCATAAATCTTGCACCTTCTTAAGACCAATTTAAATACTAATCCTTTTCTAAAGCTTGACTGCTTGCTCCAGCAATCTCCCAAATATCTCTGCATTCGTCCTGCACTTCTTTGAGATAATTCTTCTTCAAATCAGCCCTAACGAGAGCCATTGTCACCTTTTTGTCTCAAGGATAGTTACGGCAACATCTTCCACGCATCTCATTTGATGGCCTTGGCACGTTGCTTAATCGATCGAGTGTCGCAGTGCGGGGCCTACTTGGCATGTTGATAAAAACAGTGTTGCGCGCCGCGTCCTCCCTCTCAACCAAATACGATCTATCATCTACAGCGTGTGGCAACACGGGCTGCACCTTAGTCATCATGACGTAATCTCCGGCACATAGGCGGGTAAATGTACGTGGTTGGGCATATGTTTGTCCTTGGTTGGCTTGCTTGGCTTGAGGTACCTCTTGTTGGCGCTCCTGGATACATAATGTGGTGCAGTAAACTTCGGGCTCCGAGTTTACTAGTTCGCTTCGATGACCTATCTGCACCGACAGGCCATGGTTTCCAGAGCAAAGCCTGTAGCTGTTGAAAATGTTAATCACATAGCCCGCTTGATTAAATGTATTTTATCTCACTAGGAATGGGAGGCTTCGTGGCACAAACATCGTCGAACCAATTACATTGTTCTGTGTGCTTGATCAGTCGTCGCGTTAGTCTGAGTGATGTCAGTCTAAGTTCTGGAATACTTTTTATCACTGTATCTAACCACTTGTTTAATTCCGACTTGAAATATGCACCGCAGTCATTAACGATAACTTTTTGTGCACAAAATCGACTGATATAGTGCTTTTCAATGGACTTTATAATTCTATAAAACATTGGTTTTCTTCAATGATACAAACTTGACCCATCCGATAGATATGTTTGTCATTGGGAGCATATAGACAATTTGCAATACACCTAACAAGTCGATATGCAAAAACAAATTTAGTGTCGTGCTAAGAAATGAGGGTAAGCTTATCACTTTTATGTGATTTACATCGCTTGCATGTAATCCAATTTCGACCACAGTTGCGAACATAATTTTCCATGTCAAGCAAATACAACCACGGGAGCAATGTTTCTAATGAGGAATCCAGCAATAGGGATTTCCAGAATTTCATGCAAAGAATCAATAAGTTCCGATCTTACGTACCCCGGGACAAAACATTGTAATTACATGGTCCTGGTTTTGCGAAAAATTTGATTTTACATGCACTGTCTACATGTTAACTTTGAATATTTCAACTTCCTCTTCCGGACGCCTTATCCAACGATAAGCTCATCTCACAGGAATTTGGACAACTATAAAGTCAAATTCGTAAACCCGATGTAAATATACCACTATTCATTTGCGTATTTGGTGATGCGTGACTAGTACCAAATTAGTTAAAATATGAACAGAAGGATGAAGCAAAGACAGCATGAATGAAACGTATAATCTCATGTGCACAATCGTTTTGTGCTTACTGGTGGCTCAACAGTAGGAGCAGATATTATGCCCTATACCCGTTATATATTTGGGTGAGGAATGTTGGACAATTGGACGGCACAATCTCCTACTCGGAAGCCCAAATATTGGTACCATGTGCCGATCCGGCAATTATAGTGTTGGCACCATTTATGGACTAGGTAACCATTGCGTTTGCACCCTTTACATGCTCGTTATATGTTATTTATAGTGAATTGACTTTGTACTCACATTTGCGAAGACTTTGTATGAAGCTAACTCCACTACTGCTGGTATGTACTTTTGTATAGGAGAGTGTACAGTCCAAATGCCCCACATTCCTCAACCAAATATATAGTGGTTAAAGGGCGTAATACCGGCTCCTACTGATGAATTGCCAGTATGCACTGAACGACTGTGCACATGAGATTATACTTTTCGGTCATGCCGACTTTGGTTTACCATTCCGGTTATAATTGAACTAATTTGTTACTAGGTTCGCAACATCCAATACCCAATACCCAGCTCACAAATCGGATTTGTGAGCTTCCCATAAACACCAATCACACAATAGCTAAACAGTCGCACTGTATATCAAATTTTCCGTCAGTCACACATATTGACAGTTTTTGACCTTTACCTGATTTTCGGATTGCGTACCGAAATATTTTAATCCACTGTCATCATGATTTTTGCAGATATTTCGGTGTCCAATTACGGAGCCCTTTTTCAATGCCAAACACATCACACACTTAGTTGACAACCAATATGTGAAGTGGAAATATTAATTTAAACCGCCTCATTTATACTTGATTTTAGATCTCTTAAGCATAACGTTTTTTTATAAAAATGTTAGGAAAGTGTATGTTAAATTGGTTTGTGTATGTGTCTACATGTATACACTCTTCGCAATGAGATTACAGTGATTTAATGACAATTACTGACAACTCACTGGATAAGCGTACGTCATGCCTGTGTGTATGTGTTCTCGTTTGTTTTGAATTGAGGAGTAATCAGTTAATGCAAGTCTACACTCATCCCAGTGAAATTACAGCGATTTAGCAACATCTGACTATTCACTGGATAAGCGTGTTTGTGCGTATGTGAGTGAGCGTTTACTTAAAACTAAGAGCTAATCTGTTACATGTAATTACAGGCACATGTAACGGTCATACAAGTAAAACTAAAATGATAACTGTCATTTCCTAACTGCACACGTCAGACCTATTTTACACTTACTTTTCTAAATGAAGTAATTACGAGTGGCATTTCGGTGAGGAGGGGAATGACACTATTAATAGAGTAAATAATTAATAGGTAGTAAAATTAAATTAGAAACGGATAAAGTGTTTCAATAGGGTAGAAAGTTAAACTTTAGCATAAATTTATATCGATCAGGTTGGTATCATGTACCGACTCGGAAACCATAGTGTTAGTATACGGTACTCATCGATTTAAAAAAGGTATCAGTTACAACACAATAGCCATAGTGTTAGTAGCCTTTAGACTCGTTATATATATTATGTGTAGTGTAGGTTATCATTGGAGATATTATTGTCGTTGACTTTAGATTATGTTAGCTTCACTATTGCAGGTACATTCGTCTAGGGTGTATCGTCCTATTATCCATTCTTCACCCAAATATATATAGTGGTTAAAGGGCGTAATACTGACTCCTACGATGATCCTCAATAAGCACAAACGAATGTGAATGATTGATCTTTCCGTTCATGCTGCCTTTGGTTTATCCTTCTGGTGCGTGGGCCATTTACTAGGTTCGCAAAACCCTATTTATACTTGCATATATAATAGCTCTTGCAACAAACAGTATTTGGCAAATACGTGAGTCAAACGTATAGTCGCGATTCAATCTTCCGTGATTATCCGCAGAGCACGATAGAAAACTTAGTTACGAGGATCAAACCGTAAATCTTATATAAATTCTGGCCAGTACGTGATAAGTTCCCAGTAAGAACGAAACCAGTCTACTCGATGAATTGCCTTTTCTACACTATACAATTCTTAGTTTACACCAACAAATGTATATACTTATTGGGTCAGGTGTTTATATCAAGTTCGCAACCTTGATTATAGTAAAGCTAGGTTTGTTAGTATGCTTTCATATTTTTAAACGATTTCAATATACCGACGTGGTCCAATAATTTGAAAGCACAAAAATGGGACTTGCCAAGCCCATGCAAAACTGTGCTTAGCTATATTTCTATTTTGATTGTAGACTGTTTTTCTATCGAAAATAATTTTTGCTCTCTATCTCTAGTAAATCGGTTGGTAAGATGGAACAAATGCACTAATGTGTCATTTTAAATTCACATTAGTACTTTGCTTATTTAAAAAATAATTGAACAACGATTGATTTCGCGCGAGGCGACAACACTTCCTTAAATGAAGTTGGCAGCATGAGATAAGCATCAATACCATTTTGTCTAACCGGTCGCAAATCATGCATACACAAAAATACACACAAATGCAATGTACATGTCAACACAAAAGTACATTTACATATATACATACACATATGTAATTGCAAATTTTTTAAATACATATGTGCGTATATATATATATATATATATATATATATATATATATATATATATATATATATATATATATATATATCTCTCTTAAATAAATATGCATTTTATACTTTTGAAAAACATGCAAATATACACAAATAAAAACATATGCATATATACTCGAATATAACTGAAGTTTCAAGTAATCATTAAATTAAGTGAAATTTACTTTTTTGTGTTGGTTTTAATTGCAGGCTAGCAGTAAAAAGATTTGCAAGTTGTAATTGTCAGCACAATTCGCTGGAGGCCAAGCTTATAACGTAGATACTCTTGAAAATCCTTGCCAAAACAAGACTGTTTATATGAAATTGACCTTAATAAAGGTACACAATTAGACAATAAAAATTGAAAATTTATTGGTTCAATGAAAAACAAATATACACCTGTAAACACTTAGACAAAGGTATTGTGTATTATGCTTAAATATTGGCCTATTGCCAGCACACTGCATGAATTAAACATGACAAATCACATAAAACGTCACTCTATTAATGATTGTAATAATTGTCTCATTTCAAATACAGGTCACGTTTAAGTTGCAGACAACAAATATTTAGCATTACTGATGAGTTCTAGAGAATCCCATGACAATAAGGGAGAATAAACTAGGACTTTATACGGAACCTGTGATGCTGTTCGACTCTCACAGATTTTACAATATCGCGATGACTCTTGCCCAGTGCGAATACGGGATGATGTGATGAAGTGATCGTTATCGCGAATAATATCATCTGGACAAGAGGTGGTTGGTCAATATCTCCTGCAGTTCCGGCCAAGCACCGGAGTTGGCTCGATAGACTAGCGACCAGGATTTGACACTAGCCTACTCAAGAAGTAGCCCCAGGCAATGAAATCGACTTTCATAAACCAGGTTTATTGATGAGAATACATATAACAGCGACACTATAGAACTGGCCGTCTAATAAACTTATAACTTGAACAATACCACCTGACCCTTTCTAGTCCCTGGCAGCTATATTGGGCCATCTCCCAAGCCTCCGCAGCACAATGTACGACCGACAGTATAGGTTCTTTTACTACAAGTTACCAATTTTTGGTAATGCATTTTACTGTGCGTGAATTTTAATTAGATTTTCTATGCATTTTTGGTTGCCGTACGCTGGTGCGGACATCGGTGTCACTCACAAATTAAACAAGCTTCTCTCAATGGTGATTTTTTCTCTAAGCCTAAGCGCTACTTCAATATTCGTAGATAGGGTGCGTAGTAAACAAATAAGCTCAATTCTTATAGGTCATTTGATGAATATATCGATTAAATGTAAATTGAAACAAATTACAGTTTTACGATTAAACAATCATTGACTGCGCGGGTGGTAGTAACATTTCGTTAAATCAAGTCTGCAAGCTTGAAGTAAATATGATAGGTTTGGTGCTTACTTCAAGGTCGCAAACTCGACTCAGAGAATTGTTACCACCATCTCCGCAATTAATGATTGTTTAACTGTATTTCCAATATATATGTGGCGAAAGCTACAAAAATGTTAAAATTCGAGACTGCATAGAAATTGTGCAACCGACATTTTCAGTGAAGCTCAGTGCATGCAAAACTACTATAGATGAGAGCTGCTTATCTAATTTTTCTTTCGATATATATATATATATATATATATATATATGCATAACGGTTTGATCCTCGTTAGTCATATTGCCGTCATACTTTATGATGATCATGGAAGATCGAAAAGCGTCAGTACGTAAGACTGACGTTGTTTTTGTATGTTGCTCAACGACTGGGATAAATGTTTGTATACATGCATGTTGATAAGATTGCATATCAATTTTTATGTTGATAGGTATATATATATATATATATATATATATATATATATATATATATATATATATATATATATATATATATATATATATATATATATATATATATAACGGGATTTATGTTTAGATCAGGTTCGCAAACTTGATTTTAATAATTACTTCCTTTTCCGTATTTGTTAACATTTACTTAAATATAAACAAATGATCACGTTTTCAGACCCTTGATCATCATCATTTATTTAAATTTCCATCTTGTGAGTACTTCTCAGCGATTGAAAGCGAACTCATTTATTAAATACGCGTCATTTTATAGGCCCTTCGTACAAAAATATTAGGGTTAGATAATCAATTTTATTGCTTATAAATCAATAAATAAATTTGGAATGTCTTGAAAGCATGACACATTAGATATCAAATATAGTTATATTCCCATCTGGAAAAGATATTTTCAGTTATTAATTTGTATTAAGTTGACGCTAATTAAACGTTGATAATCAATATTATGCTCAAACCCCTTAGTTAACACCTTATGCTTACCATTCCTAAATGCAACTTTCTTTGTTGCATGTAAACTTTGGCAATGTCAAATTTGACATATAGAATCTGGTGATTAATGAAGAACAAAGTCACTAGTAATGGGCCACCTGATGTTCATTTCCAGCCCACACATATCTTTTAAATTCATGATTTTGCGGCAGTGAAGCATCAGTGTATTGTACTGGTGTAACGCGCTATCACCACTTACATTTCATAGTTTAGAAAGTGTGATCTTTGCTAGACATCTATCTGTTGTGTGTGCATGACAAACATAGAAATTCAACACGCGCCAGCATTATGGCAAGGTAACATCAGCAATACAGCTTCTTTGCGGCTTTCACTGTATCACATCAAAGACAAACCAAACCTCGCAGCTAACTTTGTCCTACTAAGAAACGTAAGTTACGAAGATGACTCTACTAGACATCTGCAACAAGATCGCCACTGAGCTCGATTCGATGCCATATCGCGAATGGTTTCTAACCAAGAACTATTATGCGCACGTGGACCCAATCCTGGCAAACGAATGGGTCCTATACTAGCCAATTTTATGTAAGTGACTTCGACTGTCATGGATGAGAGAACAGAGCTCTACTTGGTAATCGAATTGAGGGCATACGCCAAACGTGACCGCGCCAACGAAGTTGATGGAGCCTTGTTTTCCTTACGAGGAGCACATGTTGGCAGATCCAAAAATACGTCTACGGATGTCAAAGTTGGTTATTCGTTCTTGGTAACCAACATGCACTATGCTTCTCAAACAACGATAATCGAATGCCTGTAAGCGTCTAAAACCATCAACTCTTCTATATAATACCACTTCCCCAGGTGGCCTAGCGTTTGTTCAGTAATGACAGATTGATGGCTAGTTGAAACTTTGTGTTGGAAAATATGCCACACAGACTCCACCTGATGAAAAGACTAATCACATACTTAGGTTAATATATTAATAAAAAGTTTCTGTAGTTCACGACAGGTTGGCGCAGTCATCTCAAAAGCCGCAAAACGTACTACGGTTCGAACCCCATCCGCAGAGGAGCTTTATACTTTGTTAGGTTTAACAAGAGTCGTGCTTTCGATCTTATCTCATCTTGGGAACTGTTTCAACCATCATTTTCACTGTCCATTTTTAAGTAGCCCTAACGGATAGCATTACATTGAATTTTATTTTTCTCAAATTATATATATATATATATATATATATATATATATATATTTGAGGTATTGTGACAGTACACGAGGAAACCTCGAAAGTTTGGAAGAAATGGACGGGAAAACATTAACTCGTGTCAAGAATAGTAAGGTATAGTATATATTGATGAAGTTCGTTATAAATCAAATTCCCTTTGGAAATGTGCCATTAGGTATGACGAGCAACCAATACACATTTTTGCGGCGTACAAAAACGCGTGCCGCATATTTTCAAAGAATAGACGTTGATGAATCATCATCTATTCTGTTCAGCATTCTTTGATACAGCAGCAAAAAGTTAATATTTGAAAGAACCCGAAACTTTGTATAAGTTGAAATTTGTCGCTGTTACCAATTTAATTAGAAAATTAGGTAAATAGCTTCTAGTAAGATAATTCTTTTAAGTCCGGCAAATCAATGAAAAAAGTCAATTTCGTAAAAATATGGAGGTTTTTATTTTCTAATGGTACTATAAGGTGTTGCACAAAGTCAAAAAAGTACAATGCAATGCAGTTATGTTCAATTAATAGGCATAAGTCAAATTAAACTTTACGGGGTTATCAAGGAAATATCATTGTTACGGATAAACTCTAAACAAAATGTATAAAAAGAATCTGTACTTTCCTACTAGTGTGAAAATATGCAGGTAGAATTTAAAAAAAATATTATCGAGATCAAGAAAAAAACACAAGACATTAATTAGTCACGTCATGGATTGAAAAATTGGATTGCACATTGGAAACGAAACCTACGCGGAAAAAATAAAAAGGAATCATATTTCAACGTTAAAATAAGACAATCTAGCCAAACAAGTTCAGGTGAATATAGTCAAAAAACATATTATAAAGAAATGACTAACATGTTTGGCTGACAAGCCAAATAACTGAGATCTATTATTAGCAAATTATATTTTAACTCGTTGTTGGATAAATCCTCCTGAGTTAAGATAACGACACTGTTATATATATATATATATATATATATTAATGCTTAATGAGTTTAATGATGAAATGGCACTAATTTAGAGTGATGAACAAAACAAAAAGCAATTACAGAGTATAAGAGTAAGTGGAGAACTGTGTTTTGGTTGCTATAATTTAATCATATGGCAATAAATCAAACGAAAGCACATGCATGCACGTGAGATAAATCGAACTTATTTAAAATCAATATTGTAATTACTTTAGTTTGGTCAAAAGTGTGTCAAACATGACTTACGCTATCACAGTGGTTTAATACTGCTTAACAAAATTGTAAGCGGTAGGCGTTGGTTGAAAAATATGCTTCAGGTGCTTGAGACAGCTACTTTGCTGTCGAATTGTACACTCTTCAAATTATTAAATTGTTCCGAATAATTAACTGTCGAATAGACTATTAGTATGTGAAATAGATACCAAATGATAAAATAGGCGGAAAAGCCTATATAAATGAGATCTCGCAAATACGCGTATGATGACACGGTAGTCCGAAACAGGTATAGCGCTAAAGCAGCTGCAAATTGTGTTGGCTAAAAGAGCAATCCACTCAAATGACAGACAGCACATCTTCATGTTTAAAAAGCAGTTAGTCAGATCAGACAACTAAGCTAGTTACAGATATTATAAATAAAGAAATCATTAAAAATTGGCAGGAAAAGGAATACTAATGCAGCTAACTAATCAAAACAAGCATAGGATACATACATACATGCATATACACACACACACATATATATATATATATATATATATATATATATATATATATATATATATATAGGAAGAAGACGAACAGCACAACAACGAAAGAAAAAAATCAATATTAAATTAAAGTTCATACTATCAATTGAAGATAATATCACACAATATGTACTTAAGGAAAAATCGAAATATACCGACACATTTTCGCTCGGCTCGAAGTAGAGTAAAAAGCTAAATAAGCTCAAGTTGTGTTGAACTAGTACTAATCACTACTTTATTTCTAGCATCATTTAGAAGACACATAATTCGAGAGCGGTAGTCATACAAATGACAAACAATGAACGAAAGTGGTCGCATGCAATAACAAAAGCAGTGCAGTCTATCCGCGTAGAAATGACGTCCAGCGATGCATCAGATCGCCCTCTCCTACGAACCATTTACCTCTGAATGATTGACCGTCGGATGAGCTTACTTTCCAGTTGGCTTCTCGTGTAGTGGATCGGCAGTGGGCGGTGGCAGCTTCATATTCGACGGCTCCACGCCCCAAATCTCACGAGCGTACTGAGTGATGGTGCGATCGGAGGAGAATTTTCCAGACGAAGCGATGTTAAACAACATCATTCTAGCCCAACGCATTTCGTCCTGTTGAGTGTAAATTGAAGATAGAAATGTAGGAATAAAGAACTAGGCAAAAACAAACAATTCAGAAAAGAAATGAATAATTTAGATTAGATCATTGTCTTTCTCTGGTAGACGGAATATTTACCAATATTCACGCGCAAGTTATCGATCAACTTACGTAGGCCGATCGACCGGACGGTGAATTACTCGAATGAGAGAACATTGTAACTTAAACGCCTGTTTTAAATCAAATGGTGAATAAACGTCTGCAAATGCGCAACACATCGTTGAAATATCACACGAATGTTCTCCAGACGTAGCATTTAATTTAGTTATTAAAAGCAATAACGAGAGGGAGGTAGCCACATGCGAAGCCTTATGGATAAACAAATTGCAGACGGATTTATGCAAGCATAAAAAGCATGTTCAGGCATTGAGCTTAAACTGGAGGTGACGCACACAATTAAATGGTTGTTTCCCTTATTTCACACTCTCTCTATGTTTACATATTTCTATCTTGTTTTGCCTTCTAATTTATATATAAAGATATGTCCATTAGTAGGTACTTGAGGAGGTAATGAGAAAGAAGCGTTTCTTGTATCTGATAAAATTTCTTTTTGTTTTTGCACATAAAAACGTTTTTCTTAATGTGCTTTATAGAGGCTTTTCGAATTTTGGTTGTTTGCTTGGCACATCGAAGACAGAACTTCAAGCGTTCAATTTAAAGAAATAAATGACTACGCTTCATTAATCTTATAATGGGGCAAACCATTACGAATATATCAAATCATAGTTCTATTCACATATCCAGACTACGGTAACGGATTATGTATTTGTTTACTTTTAACTGTATTCATAAACATTGACAGTATAAACTAAAAAAGCCTAATATAAAAAATGTAATTTATCAAGCAGGCTGATATCGTCCATGTTTTTCACCAAATGTTTTTTCACCATGTTTTTCATCAAATTGCCGCAAATGGGGCTCGAAATGGGCCATACTTGCTTCGGACTCCTTCACTCGTCCACTGCACCGTTTAATTTGCGCGTTATATTCAATTTGAAATTAAATAACAAATTATAAATTAATGCATATGTATTAGATTTAGAAACTTCACACAGGCTTAGGGGTGATGTCATGATTTGGCTTCCGACACTTTAAAAACTACTATAGCGTACGTGCTCATCGACCTCATACAGCTACAACAAAGCTACTGGCTTGCAAGTAGCGGATCTACCTTCATTAACGGGAGGAGCTCCTCTACCGGGAGCTCCGTGAAAACTTTGTTCGCCAGCCTTAAGATCTAGAAGATTTTGTTGTAGGACGACTCAATCTTAATCCCCAATCGTTTGGACAACATATCCAAAGATTCGGAAGGAAACAGGCTCTTTCTACAACTTTGCAGATTGCATATGATTGTGTAAAGGATAGATGTGTAACTTCGAAAAAAAGCTTAGTGGTAAAGTGGGAACCGTTCACGCAATATCTTAAAGAAACTTCACGTTCACGCCTATAAAACCGGTTTATCGCCTCCCAGAAGTCAACTGTAGTAAATTAGTTTATACTCACGTGCATCAAAATAGATTTTGAATGATCTCCAAGAATCGGTCTGATTTTTAAACAAAGTATTAATTGCGTATAGGTAATTCAATTAAGCA
Source organism: Eudiplozoon nipponicum (assembly GCA_029291075.1). Lineage (NCBI taxonomy): Eukaryota > Metazoa > Platyhelminthes > Monogenea > Mazocraeidea > Diplozoidae > Eudiplozoon > Eudiplozoon nipponicum. The sequence continues at coordinate 47,679 of JAQBSW010005261.1, forward strand.
ATCATTGATTGTGCAATAAATGGAACATTATCTGAACCAAGTTTTTTGTACTTGAAATAAACCCCAATCCTATTTATGGACACGCACACCAAAAATCGATCATCGTTGTTTGAGAAGTATAGCACATATTGGTTACCAACAACGAATAACTAACGTTGACATCCGTAGACGTATTTTTGGATCTGACAATAAGTGCTCGTCTTTAGAAAAGCAAATAAGGCTCCATCAACTTCGTTGGCTCCGTCACGTTTTGCGTATGCCCTCATTCCGATTGCCCAATAGAGCTCTGTTCTCTCATCCAGCACCAAATTAGCGTAAGAAACAAGGTGGGCAGATTTTGACATGGCAGAAACAATTAAAGTCACTTACATCCAAATTGGGTAGTATAGGATCCACTCGTTTGCCAGGATGGGGTCCTCGTGCGCATCATAGTTTCTTGGTTAGAAACCCTTAGCGATATGGCATCGAATCGAGCTCAGTGGCGATCTTGTTGCAGATGTCTAGTAGAATCATCTTCGTAACTTCCTCTTCTTAGTAGGGCAAATTTAGCTGCGAGATTTGGTTTGTTTATGACGTGATACAGTGAAATCCGCAAGGAAGCTGTATTGCTGATGTCGCCTTGCCCGAATGCTAACTTGGCCATAACGGTGTTGTGGAGAGGTTTAGTTTGCCTCATTTCTGTGAGTTATCCTGATAAATTTACTCATAGTAGCAAGGTATTCCTTCTCTCTCTCTCTCTCTCTCTCGTAAATCTCAATAATAATTTGTCTAAATTCACTTATATACTTTTTTTCACTCCTTATGGTTATATGGCAGTGAAACATTAGTCACTTGACTTTTGTATGGCTGGAAATGATGATGATGATGACACCAAAATCTCACAGATACTGTTAGCTTGGCTGCAGATAACTAATATATGTGTGTGCAATTATGAATTAGATATTGTATACCTATTAACAAGTTAGTTCAAATCGGATCATAATAATATACAGACGTCAGAATGAACAAAATGTATCATGTCAAAAACCAGGAAGACAGTGGATGCAAAGAAATCGGGTCGCAAACCGATAATCAGGTAAATGATCTATTCTCTGTTGCGCAACATGTTTCGTTTAAATCTTATTCAGGTAGATGCAAACATGTATTTTGTGCTTATTGGCGCGTACCGCCAATGGAAATTGTAAAGCGCCAATATATGTGAGTAGAAGGCAGGGCATAGTCAAATGGCGACGCAAACTCTTTAGTGTTGTAGTATATTATGCGCCTTAAAACGAGCAGCCGACTCACTGCCTGTCCTCAATTAGCCACACAGAAAAGCTTTGGTTTTCAAAAATATTGATTTAGGCTCCACTAGAATCAACTTCATGCGAAAATGTGAGCAGGATCGTTTATAGCCGTAATTTTTGAAAAAAAACAAGGCACAACTAAATAAGCGTAAAGAGACATCAGTATAAGTCAAGAATAATAAATGAAGGATTTAGCCTAGTATTTCGGAAGCCCAGAAAGACAGAGATTTCGATTTATCCTTTTTTAGAGACTATTTGACCGACCATCACTATTAATTCTTTTGAAGTCATAGAGCTGTTTGTTTATCAATTAGCATCAGGTTTTGGTTGCTGAACAAAACACTCACATTATTGCTGAATGTTTTTTAGTCAGTCAGATTATTTATGGGCTTGAATAATTAAACTGCCAGATGAACCAAAGAAAGGAATATTAAGCGTTATATTTAAGGTATTTTGTTTTAACTCGATTGGTCGTGAGTTTCATCATCATCCTCATCATGTCCAGCCAGACAAAAGTCAAGTGACTAATGTTTCACTGCCATATAACCATAAGGAGTGAAAAAAAGTATATAAGTGAATCTAGACAAATTATTATTGAGATTTACAAGAGAGAAGGAATACCTTGCTACTATGAATAAATTTATCAGGATAACTCACAGAAATGAGGCAAACTAAACCCCGCAACAACATCATTATGGCAAAGTTAGCATTCGGGCAAGGCGACATCAGTAATACAGCGTCCTTGTGCTTGTCTCATGGGTCGGAGTTTATTATTGTACAAACCAATCGGGATGGACCTTCTTCCGTAACAGTTCGCTAATCAGATGTTTGCAATTCACTGTTATTAGGTGATAAAATTCTGTGAATTTCTATGCCCATGATAGATTTGACAATTTTTATAATCTACTGGAACACTACTATATTTCTTGTGAAGTGACACCATGTTTATTGCATCAGTATGGTAGAAATCCATTTTTCCTTCTTATAATGTAAACTGGATTGCTTCATCAACCTTGTTTATATGATGCAATAGAGCATTCGTATCCACATTCTTTCCCATAGCCCATGTAACTCACCTCCTACGCAAATATATGAACGAATATTATGTATTATTTAATTGTACAACGAAGTGTACTCTGCACCAAATAGGCTCGGGTTATCATATAAACACAATATTAGTTTTTTATGATTTTGGTGTTCGATTATTATAAAGAGCGCGAATCGTGAGGAAGACAGCCGGCAGGACTGATAAAAAAAATTATAAAAAGGACACGAAAAATCATTCCAGTGAGTGCGGCAAGGTTATCTGGATAGAAAATAAATAGATGCAAAAATAGACAAAAACTTGCTTTTATTGAGAACCTGATTATACATACCCAGAACTACTGTTATTAGAGATCAAAGCCACGAACATTTCCCCATTAAACATATATGCAGTTCGCTATGCAACAGAACGCGCTCACTGCATGCGATTCTGTGTCGTAAACCAGAAACAAAGTATATAAAGACTGAACTAATTGAAACCATGTCGCATTTTTAAGTTGCAGAAATATGCGCTTACAAGTGTTGTTAGCTGTCGCACTGAAAGGCCAATGAAACGCTCTATCTATAAGACTGTTGGTATACAAAAAATCTACTTATTACACAATATTCCCTTTAGACAAGCAAATACAATCCAAACCAGTCAATTTAATGTTGAATATCAAAAAACCTTCAAAATAAGCTAAACAATAAAGGTAAAACGCATAATTGCGAGGTCTAAAAAGGTCTATTACTTAAAAATGTGAACGATTAAATAAACTAAGGCCTACAGCATAACAAGCGGAGACTTGATCTTGAACGCGAATATAGTCATCAAAGTCGGCACACAACATGAAACGATCTCCATGCACCATAGAATTGTAGATGTCCATAAACATGTCCGGCTTTTCTGGGCTAAAGTAGCCATTGCGTATCATGTCAAGACAACGAGCAAGCTCTGGAGATTTGTTGATGAAGTCGTTTGGATTGTAGCTAATATAAAATTGAAAAAAATAACCATGATTATCATTTATCTAAATATAGAAATTTGTCGTATAACCATTAGTTGATCCTAGCTAGACTCAACAGAAAAGTTATTATGCTCCTTTTCGGTACAGATTAGATATGATACTTCATATAAAAATTATTATTACGGTTGTGGCTCAAAGAAAAGTAATAAAATAACCGGCAAACCTCTCTTTAAATCACCTATTTATCCTGGGTTTAAGTAAACGATTCCGCATATTCAGAACAATATTCAATGCCCAAACAGGCCAAACGTCTGGCATCAAACTAATGCCAAGATGTGTGTTGCTAGTTCAGTTAGGTTAGGCATAAGGATTCAGCATCGTTCATACTAACCACTGGAAGTGAGGTGCGACTTGCGACGTTTCGGTTCAGTTTTAGCCAAACCATCCTCAGGCCTCTAGTCACACTTTTACAGTAAGATTCTCAAAATAGTAGATCTAAGCATATCCTAAATGTGCTATTGTGAGAATCTTACTGTGAAAGTATGACTAGAGGCCTTAGGGTGATTTTGTAAAAACTGAACCGAAACGTCACCAGTCAACGAAGATTAGATCGCACCTCATTTCCGATTGTTATTATGAAAGGTACGGAAGAAAGGTATGAATACGCACCCAGCCTGATCGAAGACAAAACAGATGCGTACTTAGAAATGGGGATCAATCGGATCTTTGCGAACCGGATAGTGAAAAGCGACAACCCGCGAACGCAAATCGCGGACATTCCACATACGAAGCTGGCACTCTGCATAACTTCCAAGGATATTAGTCATAAGGATGGTTTAAACTAAAAAATCTGTTTCGTCAACAGAAGCGCGATTTACTTACCCTTTTTTGGATAAATTTTCGACTTCATCGACAGTCATTCCAAAAATGAATATGTTTTCGCGACCCATTTCTTCACACATTTCAACATTGGCACCGTCCAAAGTACCGATTGTAAGAGAACCGTTTAACTGCAAAATATAAAATAAAATGACTTTATTTTTATAAGAAGCATAGAATGTACACATGTCCTCCCACATATTTCTAACCAGTAGCCACAAACCTTAAAAAAGCACATACACTGGCATGCAAGAACGATTAAAATTTCGACACGCTTCCACTTACATTCATAGTTTCCGCTTAGATTAACTTGATAGACAACCCTATAAGAATATTAGTTTATGGTATGTTGAAGCACGAATAAAAATTGCGTAGTAGTTAAAAAATATATAGTGGTTAAAGGGCGTAATACCGGCTCCTACTGATGAATCGCCAGTAAACAGGAGATGAATGTGCACGAGATTATACATTCCGTTCATACTGTCTATGGTTTATTCTTCTGGTCATATTTGAAATAATTTTTTAATAGATGCACAACATCTTATACACAATTGCATAAAAATTAGTTCTCCGCCACAAGCAGTATCTAACTTTTATATATTTAATTGAATGATGTCACGATTACCGCGAAATTTTATAATTGATATCGATCAAAGCCAGAGTTTACGGGTTTGCTGGAGTAACAGGTGTTCAGAAATAGTTGTGATTCAAAATTTTTATGAACTTCAGCATCGGTATATACATTAAGTATAGCGAGTTAGCTTTGAAGTAGCATTGTCAGACTTTAAAAGTTAGATACACTACTGCAAGTTAAAAATTCGTATAGGAGATTATACCGTACCGCATTCCTCGCCCAAATATACAGTAGGTAAAGGGCCTAATACAGGCTCCACTGATGATTCGCCAGTAAACACGAAACGAGTGTGCATGAGACAATACTTTACATTCATACTCTCTTTAATTTATCCTTCTGGTCACACTTGAATTAATTTGTTATCATGTGCGAAACATCTAATACATAATCAAAATAAAATGATTTTAATAAGTAGCATAAAATATACACATGTCATCCCACATGTTTCTAACCGGAGGCCACAAATCTAAATAAACAAACATACACGGACATGCAAGCACGATTTAAAATTCGCCAAATTAAAATATTATCGTACACATGTACAAACACGCTTCCGCTTACATTCGTAGCTTCCTCTCAGGTTAACTTGATAGACAACCCTATGAGAATATTAGTTGTATGTTATGTTGAAACCATGAGATCGGCGTTTATCTACAAATCGAAAGCAAATTGATGTCACTCCCTACCCCCACCATTGAAAATTTCCACGTTATTAGGATCAGAAATTAGAACATTAATCAAATTGAAACACAAATGAAAAATTAATCAACAGCTAAAACTGATCCGATTCCGCTGTGCTTTTACTAAAATTTCGATGATCGTTTAAGCTCAAAGTCCGTATCATCATCATCACCATCATCATCATGTTTAGCCACGCAAACGTCAAAAGTGACTAATGCTTCTCTGCCATATAACCATAAGGAATGAAAAAAAAGTATAAGTGAATTTAGACAAATTATTAGTGAGATTTACTAAAGAGAGAGAGAGAGAGAGAGAGAGAGATAGGCAGAGTCCGTATCAGACTATTATTCTCTTTCGAATAAGCCACGCGATGATGAGCGCAAACACCGTTGCAAATAATGATCAATATAAGGCTAGTGTAACAGTAGCACACATTTCTTCGGAAGAAAGAATAACTAATTAATTACATAAAATTTGCGGCCTTAATGTAAGCACCAAACCAATTAATAAAAAATACCGTCAGTCATGCACATTGACGCGTTTTGAACATTCTTGGTCATAATCAGAATGACAAAAACCGCTTGATAAAATTTTGATCGAAATAAAACTACACGAAATGGAAATACACGACAATTCAGAAGACAGATTAGTTGATTGTTTAAAGTTCTCACCATCTGTCGAAAAGAATGATAAAATTATTACAAATTCTAAAGGCTGCTAACAAACGTAATATCTGGCAGGTAGCCATGCTTAGTTAACTTTTAATATGGATTTAGCCAGTTCATTTTATAATCAAAAACGCTTTTGACCTTTACATACTTGTGCTACACCTTATAACAACCTCGTCAATAGAAAGAAGAATAACGACCCACAGCAAAATACGAATAATCACTTGCAGGATCATGCATCATAAACCTCATTTTTCGACTTCATGATGTAGATTTGCAAGTAATTGCCCGTTTCATACCTTGAGATATGTATCAATTACTCCGATAATATAAGCGATTAGGTGCGTATGAGAACTGCGTAAACAAAAGTAGCCTTTTTCACATTCGATATTTCTGGGCAAAAAACTAAATGATCTAACTTTTCCTTAAATATGTGTACTATGCAATTTTTGATCGATGGTGATACTTAGTCCTTTAAAGTCGAAAATAATAGACGGTTCCAGACGCTCAATCACCGTGGTTTGAAAAGAAGTGTCCATATAAGTGACCAACAACGAATAAGCAACACTGTCACACGTATATGCATTTTTTGGATTCATCAATAAATGCTCTTCATTAGACAAACAAATAAGGCTATCTATTGCACTGGACCAATCGCGTTTTATGTACGTTTTTAGATAGACTTCTTATAAGAGCATTATTCTCTTGGTCAGCGCCAGATTTGCACTAGGTAGACATATTTCGACATTGAAAAGAAAGCTGAGGCTAGGAACAATTAAATTTGGTCGTATAAGATCAATTTATTTACTAGTATAAGGTCCGAATGCGCATTATAGTTCTTCGCCTGAAATCCTGCGCGACATGGCACCAAGTCGTGCTGTGGCCATTCCGTAGCAGCTTTATAACAGAATCATCTTCCACTAAACTTTTTTGAAATATAATTCCACATTTTTTTTTGTGCAGAACAATTGACAGCACTCGTTGGTCGGTAAAATCTTGATTCCTTTATATTTCCAGGTTCACAGATTTTGTTTGGCATTGACTGATGGGGTCTCATTTGTCTCTTCACTCTGAAGCCATCCATCAGTTGCTTGTCTGAAAATGACGTTGGAACTAGATTTTCTGAATTTTTTCCAATTTTCCGGGACTATTTCTTTTCCCATCTTCATGGTTGGCATCAATCTCACAGGCGAATGTGGTATCCTAAATCAAGACAGATCTATTTATATTTATTTTACATCCTCAAGTAATTTTATTGTCTGCCCTAATAGCCGGTTTTAATACCTATTCTCTTACACTCACATTTATTCACGAAAATATCCCAATCACCCCACAATTTCCAATTTCGCTTTGTCTTCGATCGGGCTGAGTTTGTATTCGTCCCAATGGAAATGCGGTTCTATCAGACAACACTATGGTATACAGCGAGAGACCCTTGCAAATAGACACACAAACAGACACAAACGCATACACACTTACTATTTAGCCAAAAAATAGAAGTAAAACCGAGTCAGATCTGTTGCCACCCACATTATTAAAGGAAAACTCAGAACGTATACAAATGAAAGATTGTAAATTGACGTTTAGTATTCTCGAAATAAATATCCATTATCCACTTTGTTATTGTTTTTTTCTTCCTAATTAGAAAATATATATATCAAATTGGTAACAGCACAGGTGCCAAAATCCCACAAAACAACAACCTAACAAACGGTATCAGGAAGATCTGTTATTAAAACAAGATCGAGGAAGGATTGGGCTACCTAAACTTATCATTTAGTGGCGACGTACCGGCCTCAATAATTGCACGACGACTAAATAGAACAACTAAAGGGAATGTTCCCAGTATTAAAGTTAATATAACATTTAGAACACAGAATCATGAGGTTGGATCATCATCGTCGTGTCTAGCCATACAGAAGTCAATAGTGACTAATGTTTCACTTTCATATAACCGTAAGGAGTGAAACAAAGTATGTAAGTGAATTTAGACAAATTATTAGTTAGACTTACGAGAGAAAGAGAAAGAGTGAAGGAATACCTTACTACTATGAGTAAATTTATCAAGATAACTCACAGAAATGAGACAAACTAAACCTCTCCACAACACAATTATGGCCAAGTTAGCATTCGGGCAAGGCGACATCAGCAATACAGCCTCCTTGCGGATTTCACTGTATCACGTCATAAAGAAAAAGTGTTATTGTTAGATTGAGAAGAGGAAGGGGAAGAAAAGGAGGCAGAATCGGAGATAAAGTTGCCTGCAGTAGCCCGATTTCGTTTATCCACCCTGCGCGGCTCAGCAGATAAGGCGACCCTTTTTATACTGCGCGACGGCCGATGCACTATGTAATGATTGTAAGTTGTACTTGTAATGGCTATATGTGAATGCCAAAGATCAATTGCCAATTCTCTTCAAATCATTAACTCTAAATATTCTCACGTATGAGCGGCAACACAAATATTGGACGTACGAAGAAGCAATTGATAAACAGAATCCAGCAACATTTACCGCAGAAATTGACTATAAAGGCTTGGCACCGTCAGGAAAATCAGCTATTTCCGATCATATATTGGAAACGGTGCAACCAGACCATTTGGCCAATTTCTCATTTCTATATTGAGTACAATCAGAAAATAATATTATATACCTATTAAGCCCTTTATATAAAATAATAAACAACTGGCCTAAATATTCAAGTTTCAATATAATGATATTCTAATTGACCAACCACGAATCATTCAGAGTAAAGGCCAAACACACCCTCGACCAGACTCAAAGAACACTCGATAGGAGTGGCAACAACCTGAAGGGCAAAAAAACAGCTGCACATACGGAGAAAGAAATTTCGAAACAATATGAGCATTCAACACTGCAATCTGAATCTCGTTGTTATCAAGTAGACAAAACAAATTGCGGAACAAGGGGAAACGAAAAGGGTACACTCTCGGGAATATATATATATATATAAGTAACAATGTAAGTTAACCCAGTGCACACGATTCATCACATCTATAGTATATCAACCATAATACAATCCATACAAAATGTTCCGTTAACTTTTAAATACTGTTTGTTGCGGAGAAGTAATATATATGCAAGTATGTATTAGGTGTTGCGAACCTAGTAACAAATTAGTTCAGTTGTGACCAGAAGGATAAACCAAAGGCAGCATGAACGGAAAGTATAATCTCATGCACATTCGTTTCGTGCTTACTGGCGACTCATCAGTAGGAGCCGGTATTACGCCCTTTAACCACTATATATTTGGTGAAGAATGTGGAATAATAGGACGGTACAATCTCCTAGACGAATGTGTAAACCTGCAATAGTGAAGCTAACATCATATAAAGTCTACGACAATGCGACTTCAACGCTAACTCACACTATATAATATATATACCGAGTCTGTAAAGGATACTAACACTATGGCTATTGTGTTAGTAACCGATACCAACATTATTGTACCGAAAAGGTACATGGTACTAACACTATGGTTTCCGAGTCGGTACATGGTACCAACATGATGGATATCAATGTATGCTATAGTTCACCGAAATTGAGAATTACAACAATTTCTGAACACCTGTTACTCCAGTAAATCCATACACACTGGCCTTGATCGATATCAGTTATCACATTTCGCGGTAAGCATGACATCATTCAATTCAATATATTACAGTTAAATACTGTTTGTTGCGGAGAACTAATATATATGCAAGTATGTATTAGGTGTTGCGAACTGTCTCAAATTCATAGTCCCGGTCTCTTAGTTGGAAGTATTGTTAACTCTGATTCCTCCAATCCACGTTTCCTGCCATTACGACGTTCATTCCTGATTGCTGTTCTTAAACTATCTCTACCATGCTACTAACTACGATTTGCCTAATACCTAAGGGTAAATAAGCTAGTAATTCGCGGCCAGGACTAGAAAACTCGTTATATTTTACAATAGATTTGCTTATATTTACTAAGCGTTCGCTAGTACATCATCAAGCCATCAACTAGGTAGATACTGAGAAAATGTAGAGATTTTTAGGTTAAACAAATACAAGTTACCTGTTGGTGCATGGCACTGAACGGACACAGAAAAAGCATCCAAAAATTTTGGTCGCAAGTCTACTTTAAATCATGTCATATTGACAGACAGAAAAACTAGTAGTGTTGAAATATATAACGATATGCTAATCTCTAGTTAGCCATTCTAAACATCAGAGGGACTCTGATCTTAGGTATAGGTTATAGTTGAGGAAGTTAGTTGACACTTTAGTTAGTTACCTTTTTTCACCATAGCCTTTTCTCGAGGAAGCAACGACATAGTTAGAGAAACAAAATTGGTATAGCATCAAACGAGTAACGTTAACATTTTGAAGTAGAACAATATAGAACAACTGACAATTTTAAAATATTCGCATATAACATTATAAAATAGCTTTTATCAGTATAGCTGTCTGATTAACTCGAATTAAGTACAGTTTTAGGCACAAAGCTATATGAATTTTGACATAGAAAAGTTTTTTATCGAACTATCATGGTGACTATATGAAAAGTCACCTATATTAACGAAAAATGCGATAAAGCCTACCATGAATTTCATGTTTCCTGTACCAGAGGCCTCGGTACCTGCTGTAGAAATCTGCTCCGAAAGATCAGCGGCTGGGAATATCTTCTCGGCAAGAGAGACACGGTAGTTCTCCAGAAAGACAATCTTTAAAAAAACGAAAAATGCTACATTAAGAACGTGACAAAGTCAACTAACTTTAAAATCATCTGAGATAAATTTGTAATCAGATATTTATAGGCAGTAAATTATTGATATAAACAAAAGATTTCATAAAGCAGTAGTTACTATTCATTTATGGACTGGTTTGATCCTATTTGAAATCTCCTCAACAGCTTGGTATCGGTCACTTGCGTGTTTGGTTTACTGTAAAACAATTCATTCCTCATGGCAGTCGCACATTGCATGCAGTTCTTTATATCAAGCTCTAAAATTTGTGTTAAAGAATTGTTATCACCAACCTCGCAATCAATAGATGTTCAGTTTCTTGCAATTGTCAGTATAACTCTTCAGTCTTAGCTTTAGGTGAGCCATTGTTGGAATTTCTTTCGGCCTTGTTTTTCACCTACTCAGATTATATGCCTCATCCGACACACTACACTTTCATTGCTACACAACAATACATCAGTATAATATACTGATGCAGAACTGCGGAATAACTATTAAAATTGGTAATTATAAGTGGGCTGTAAATGAACACAATATTTATCGTATCTAGTGGTGGATCAAGACCGTGTTAATCTGACATCTATTTTTTGGCCTCCTTTGTTTATAACAGCAATATACATTCATGAATTGTTCATTTAAATATTTCTAATAACTATGTTTACACAAATAATCTCAAATCTAAAGATGCGCGGATAGTAATTAGAGAGCCAGGTGCAGCTGGACATGTATAAACGGAAAACGTTTTCGTGTGCTAAATATGCAAATAATTAAATCAATATTCATTTACAAACATACATGAACACACACACACACACTATATATATATATATATATATATATATATATATAT
>JAQBSW010005262.1:0-59390 GCA_029291075.1 Eudiplozoon nipponicum
CGTGGTAGTCAGTTTATGTCTGAACTGTTTATCAGATCATTGAATACAATGGGGATACAAGTAAGACACACGTGCTTATAATCCAAGAGCTAATGGAATGGTTGAGAGACTGCACAGGGAGCTAAAGGCTGCATTACGCTGCACCGGTGAATCCAGTTGGATACATGATTTGCCCATAGTTTTGTTGGCAATGCGAAACAGATACAGAGTTCAGTTAGGAACATCCATAGCAGAACTTGTTATGGAGAGCCATTGAGGTTACCTGGAGATATTTTAATAGAAGCTCCAAGTTGTCTCGATTGGGCTTCTAGTTCAGTAGATTAGTTTGTTGGAGCATTGAGAGATAAAATGAGTCGTTTAGCTCCAACCAAAACTAGAAGTCCAAAGTCTAAATGCTATGTATCTTCAGATTTAAAGCTGGCATCTCATGTATATATAACTAACGAGAACAGACAGAATTGTCTGACTCCGTTCTATAAGGGGCCATTTAAAGTCAATCATATGACTGAGAAAAATGCATTTATAGAAGTAAATGGCACTGTAGAATGTGTAAGCACTGGATCGCTGTATTCCACAGTTTATTTGGACGGAGGAGGAGACTGAGGAACAGTATTCACCGAAGTACCCAGAAGTTGAGGCGAGATGTGACTCAGAAATTGGTGAAAAAAAAGAAGTCGAATAAATATGGTAAAGAAGTAAAGATTAAAACCAAGACAACTGAGAATCAAGAACAATGCGATATGAAAATGAAATCTGGTGAAGTACCAGCACAACTTGTTGAAACTCGGTCTGGTAGAGTCATCAAGAAACCGAAGAATGAAGACTACATCATGTATGGTTAATCATCTTAAACATGAGGGTGTATGTAGAAGTTAAATTAATTATTGGACACCAATCAACCTCTCATACAAATATAAATCAATTTTTATTTTTGGACATTTGATGTTATCGCTGGTTTCGTAAAACAATATTGTAATTTTTATTTGGAAGTTCTTTTGTTCATATTGTCGAAGTTTTTGACTTGTCTTGTCGAAGGAAAATGTTAGAGTTTTGATCTGAGTTGCTGAATTGCACAAGCAGGACACTGCGTAGTTCCATCTCTGACTCTTTGCTAATAAATCATTGTAATCTTCTTGTCGATTGTTCTTTTTAATTATCAGCGAAAAGAACCACAAATTTGCTTTGGGTATTTAAAGTGTATATTTGTTTTAAGGTCTCAATCATTCCAGTTCAGTAAATTTGTGGACATCAGCGTATCCGGGTAAGCTTACTTAATTAATATAATATATAAATTGCAAGTAATTTAATAATATCATGTCTGGTATATTAAATACTGAGGATACAGAGCAGTTGGCTAGTGGACTCAAGGATTGTAGCTTAAAAGATAGTTCAGAGGAACTTTAGTGTTCCAAGATAGATGATCATTCCGCATATATGGATTTTCCGGGCCTGGCATCCAAGAGACCCCCTTATGGTAGTGACCAAAGGGCCTCTACAAAAGGATAAATATTGGAAATTTTAAAATAGAAATTTGTGATTCAAAATAATATGAAATGAATCATAGTGAATAAATAAAATGACCAAAATCATTACCTCAGACGTTATCCTTTTAACCCTTCTACCTTCAGCCAACCGATATAAATTCAAAGCCAACCGCCGGTTGGTGATATGCTCGATGCTTGTTTCTCCGTGACTTATTAGATTAAGATGCCAACAACACAATACTGATGCAGGCATAACAACAATCCATGCAATTTGATAGAGCCAAGCTAAAGCCCAATGCCACCAGTAGAGAATGGGCAATGATTCTTGATTGATTGTACGGCCTGATATCGATAATCCACTATGGAGTTTCGAGAAGTTTACAATACTGTCATTCCGTGTGGAAAAACTTGCTGGAATCTAAAATATAAATTATAATGAGATTTAAAATGATAGAATAATTATAACCGTAAAAGACAAAACAGGACGCATTCAGCCAAAACTTTAGACTGTTAAGATCAAATTGTGGCATATATATGAAACCATCAATATATGTTTGTAAAAAGCATGCCATAAATATAGTATGTTATTATGCTCAATAAACGTAACAGAACAAGATTCCCATTAGAAAATTCCGCGGTAGAAAACAGAACTGTTGTTGGAAAGAAATGAACTAATAACCATTCAGTCGCAGCCATACAGATCAAATCTTACGCCAAGGAATCCACACATTACACATAAATACACTAAGATACACATGATTTGCCCTTGGTGAGAACTAAAGTCCAGCCTAGGGCAATCGAATATAATTGGTACATTGACGTGTTTGCACCGGTTTCTAATTTGACCGCGTAGATTATTCGTTTATTGCTTTTGTCATTTTTGTCGATTTACACCTTTCAACATATCAATACTATTAATGTCCAATACACGAGCGCTTCCCAGCACTGGAGTTCAAGGTTAATAATTAAAATTAAATTATAGATTTGTCGAGCTGCATAGAAAATTTGAGGAATCATATCGTCACATTATAACCACGTGGAACTATTGGATCAAGTAAACACGTTTGTGATTAACCAGTGAAGAAAGACGTTTATAACCCATTAAAGACATAATCTTTTAATATGACTCAATTATCAATAGCAGATTTATCTGAGTATTTGAAATGTTATTGACATAAATTTGAGTCATATGCGAGAGATTAAATCTAGTATTAGGCGCTCGTTTTTCGCATAGTTCTACTGATGTGACCTTAAAGGTAGATACGCTGCCTTATGCTCAGGTTATTCACATTGCGAGAGCACGCCTTTACAGTTGTTAAAAAATAATAAGTTTGAAGTACACGTTAGATAGTAAGTGACATAAATGAAATGAATTAAGTCTGGAAATAGTCATCATAAAAATTAGCTACGCATACCTGAATGGAGTTATCTTTTTCGTTTTCCGAAGTAGAGTAGATATTTTCAATTTCATTAAAATGTGAAATAAAATCTACACGAGCAACGCATAATAGATAAATACCTCCTATGCTAAGATACGCGAGAAATAGAAAGAAGTGCCTGTGGTTGGCAACACCAACACAGTTGCTAAGCCATGGACAATGATGATCCATTCGAGCTACACATTTACCACAAATTCCACAATGATGAGCTCTAGCAGGCCTTGGTTGAACACATCGTTGACACATAGTAACACCACCACATAAAGTATGGCCGATGTTAACAACATCTGGCGGTAATGGTTGTTTTAGATATCCAGGATCCATTCTAATAGCTCTCCAATAATGGAAAACCATGTTTACAAGAACCCAGTGTCCAACGACAAAGTGAAAAACTATCCAATTAAAATGAAGTTTAGCTTCATTTGATGTCGAGTTAGAATACTTAGACTTGGATAATTCTTGTTCATAAAGGGTTACACGTCTAGGCAATAAACAAGTATAGAATGTCAAAATAATGCTGCCTATAACGATAATTGCCAGAGAGACAAGAAATCGACCGAACCATCTCTGTCTGCCAAGTTTGTCACCAATAAAATAGACAAACAATTGAAGCAAAACAATGTTTAGGAATACTTTCGCGAATTTTACCAGCTGTGAAAAAAATCGGTAAGCAATCGAACCTTGCTTAATTTTCGATTCATGATTTAAAAGATGCTTGTCATACAAGAAAACATAAAACAACGACCTAAATAAGACAACTATATCACGAAGAGGATTCCTTGCATACATAGTCATGGACACTTAAGCAGAAAAATAAACAAACATCGTTAACAAAGCCAATATCAAATGAAAAGCATCACTGTTCGATGGTAGGGAAAACTCACGGCCGAGGAGTACAGTTCCATAGTATACTAACTTTTTCAATAATAACACATTTTAATTTCGCAACAGTAGACATCTAACCACAATTGTAAAGATCAAAATGCAAACGAAATGTAGGAATATGTGGAGATGTGTGTTACTGTTGCTAGCAAGTGGAACTTGACAATAACAACAATGGGACTGATAAAAAACGTATGATAGTAAGTATAAAAGGCTAAAAGCTTGTATCGTATAAATGTAGTATGATAATAAGATTACACAGAAAATAAATTGAAGAGGAATGGGAATTATGACGCTGCTATTCAGATGCTCACTGGAATTCCAATAACAAACTTCTTAAACGGAGACTTAATGGAATAACAAAGGGGAAATAATACCAGTGTCTACATCATATTAAAAATTAGCATATGCGAACAATTACAGAATGAAACTTCTGAAAATATTACACAAGAATTTAATTGTACGATTTACGTTAAATGTGGCATAAAGCCATATAACTGCACGTTGCAGCAAAACGTACATAGATAAAAAATAAAGTGAATGCATAAAATCATTACAATTATATTAAAAATATTGTACAACTAAAAGGACCTACTTAATAACTTCACTTTGGATTACATTTACACTTAATAAGCATTTTATTATTACGGATTTTACATTGATAAAGAAGCCTAGCTGAAGCCGTTTTATTTAAATATACACCCAAAGAGGCAGTATAGACAAAAAGTAGTAAATGATTTTGTAATGGCTCAGAAAAATTCACCGAAATATTGCTTAAGAGAAATTCATATTTCATTTACGCGGCACCAATTTAAACAAGCGAAACGTTTTGTTAACCAATGGCGTGCGAGCTTTTGTGTTCCAAACTATAATAATAATAATAAATAATAGTAACACATTTATTTGGCATCAAAAGCCAACAGGCCCGACCATTGCAATAAAAATCAAAGGTAGGATATGTGTAGGTGAATTAAATTGTGTCTAGCAAAGTATTTAATAACAGGGGGAGGAGTTGAGGAAGAGAAATGTTTTCATCAAATTCATGATAGTTAAATCTGGTGAAAAATAAAAACTAAATTGCATTTGACTAGACAAGATGAATTGGAGTTCTGTCCATGAAGTGTCCGAGCATCAATGCGGGATAGGCTGTGTCCGGACAGATGAGTTTGAGTGTGAGATCGAAAATGATGGCGGACCGGAAGCAGACGTCGAATGACTGAGTCCTTTGTCATGGATATTAAATTTTTGAAGCGTAGTATTGACCAGGATGGATTCGACAAGATTGAAGCAAGTGCGTCGTGCAGGGATCACTGGCATCAATTGAACGAGGTTATGACTGATGGAAGACGAGGGAGAGTCAATGTCCGATGCAAACCGTTTGGTGGATCAGCAGGGTTTTTGAGTGTCCGGTCTTCCACTGAAACAGAAAGGAAACGGTTTGGATGAGCAAAACGTGGTAAAGTATACACTATATGGATATGATAGAATGAAAAATGAGATTAGAAGTGGTATCAGGGAATCAAAAGTGAGAGATTTAAAACCAGAACAGAGAAGTAGAAATTGGATGACAGCCAGAGGGATTTCGCCCTCCGAAATCAGTAAAGAGAATATCCGGGGGTGAAAAATGTTATAAATTATGAAGGAACCAATTTCGCTTCCAATCGGACGTTTTACATAAAAATTTGTTAAAGAACTATGTGTGGGCCCCGATTTCAAATTCGTGTTGGGGTAGAAGCTTTATCTATATAGCTATATATGTGTTAATCTATATAAGCAAGGTGCATTTACCATATAAAGAGGCTCTAAACCTATTCGTAACTGAGATGCCAAGTCATTTTCAGTCCTTATATGCCCATTGGAATCTGATAAGCTAGAACTCTCGTTCACATCTATTAAATTCATGCCTGCTTTATCTTGAGCTAATTTGCTTGTTTCCTCAAACTAAAGATTAGCTTCCATGCAGACCGTACTTAAATAATAATTTGATAACTTAGTGTTTGGCAAACTGAATGTGTACTTCTTACGTAGCAAAATACCCGATCAAAAAACCTGGAAAGAAATAAGACGTGATAAACAGAATTATTAATTTACCTGTTCCAGAACGTCCCCAATATGTACGATTCAAAAGACAAAATGATAGCAGGTGTATATTGTGAAAATCGAGTAATGATAAACGTAAATTGAAGAAAAGGAACAAATGCAGCTTGCTGAGGAAAGTCAGGCTAGTCAAGTACAGTTACCAAAACTGAAATTACGCACAATTTAAAAGTATATATACTGTAAGGACACAAATAAATTGCCGACATATTGCGTAAATTAAATTCAATTTGATTTACGTTGCACCAATGAGAAAAAAGCGAAACTTGCCGTTAATCAATAGTGTGCAAGTAGACATATATTACTATGGCATGGCTATTTAAGCTATTTACCATGCAGTTCAGTTGTCGCGTTTGCCTTCTGCTTTGCGTTACGTGTGCGTGCTGTCGGCTGTCATAACCTACGCTGATTATTGGATTGTCTTCACCAACAATTGGCAACATCAGTGACACCAATCTTGTTGCTGCACAAGCAGTGAGACGAGCCAATTAATGCAGAACTTCAACGAAGTTTCCACATCGAGATTACAACGCAACAACAGAAGGAACCACAGCCCGAGTCAACCTAAGGCTCTAGGAAATCTTCACACTTAAGGATCTTTCTCGGCATTTGCCGGAGAACGCACGACCGGCCCTGTTATGGCCCCCTATCAGTACATTACTATATTTATGGCACTTTAACCGAGTTTGTAACGTCGTAAGGCATTTACTTAAAGCAGGGGCGTTTACAAAATTGGCGACTGCGCCAGGATATTGGGTACTGTTCTGTTTTTTTGGTATAAATAAAACTGACTTTCTTTTTCATTTATTTGCGATAAAAATAGATTAACATTTGCGTTTACGTCTTCTTTACTCTGGTCGTGGTCTTCTGGGAATTTTGTTGGGTATACATTTTCTGTCTAAAGTCGTGGTCTTCTGGGAATTTTGTTGGGTATACATGTTCTATCTAAAGTCGTGGTCTTCTGGGAATTTTGTTGGGTATATGTGTTCTCTCTAAATTCATGGACTTCTGGTGAATGTTTTTAGGTATATGCTCTGTTCAACTTTCCTACGTACAAAACTGCACCGTACGTACTCGACAGGCTCAATTGCGGAAGATTTCAATTTTTGGAAACAAATACTATGACATGTTTTGTGAAGGAACTAATTCATCTGTGTTCTGCGCTCATTCAACTGCGGAAGACTCTTTCAACTGTTGAAGCTGTTAGTGGGTAAGCGTTTCGTTTAAAGTATATTTATACATTTTCATCTTCCTTATAAATTTATGCTTTTAAGATCCCGTAAGATTGTTAGAATGTCAGGTCCAATTTTTATATATTGATGTTCCTGTTTGGGATGGAGATAGTGAACTATTCTTTATGCTCGTAGACTCCGCTTTCTCCCCGTTTTCTGATTATGACAGTCATCAAAAACTGTCGAAGGTTTTTGCTAAACTACTTTCTGAATTGCAGCGACGGATTTATCCTAAGCTTGAGGCCATTAGGAAGCTACCTAATCCCATTTTGGGCCTACAAAACGAAGTAGAATCCTTGCTTGGGCCCACAGAAACTGAGCAGATAATAAATAAATATGCGCAGTTAGACATGCCAAACCTTGGCCCCATCGAAATTTTGAGGGAATTACGGAAACGTTCGTATAAATCCAATATTTCTGACGATGAGGCAAAGGTTGTTTTTATTAACATTCTTCCACAAGCATTAAAACTATTTGCCAGACAGCTTCCCAACACTCTCTCTATAGATGATTTATCTGAGAGGTGTGAGTTAGAAAATAGGGTTTTGGAACCCAAGGTGAATCCGTCATCCTTTTGTTCACCCCCGCAAGATGATAGGCTCTTCTCTTAGAGAGGACAGGGGCGAACATGGCTAAAATTCTAGAAGGATTGGCCATAATGGAATCCGAGCTAAATCGAGTGAATGCTCGACCCAAATTCATGCACAAAACCAATTATAACGGTCGGTGGCGTTTGAGGTCCTCACAATCCTTTAAAATATATGCCCCAAAGAACTGGTGTTATAACCACCAGAAGTTTTTTAATTCATTCCATGTCTGTCTTTGTCGTTCCGAAGAATTTCCGAATGAGTGCCAATTTCCACAGCTGACGGAAAGGACAACAGACCACAGGTACAAGGGTGCATCAGCATCGGGAAACGTCTGGCGCAGGAAGTAGAAGACCGTACTTTCTGCACATCAACGGCATCAACGGCGCCACAGGGAAGAAGCCAACTACAATCCAACATCCCTGTCGACTCTTTTCGTCCACGCCGAATTTTTCACATAGAGAACCAAACGGACAACGCCGGTCGCAATCACCAGCCTACTTGTTTGCATGACACGGCCAAACAGCCAAACGAACTTCTGCACCTTCTTGATTTCAAAACTGGCGAAGAGTACATCGTAGACACAGGTGCGGCAGTCTCAGTTCTCAAGGGTGATTCAATGGCCGAGATGTCGCTGGGCGTTCTTCTCGCAACAGATACAGGCGAGCCCATACCAACATATGGCTGCCGGTACCGCACACTCAACATAGGTCTACGACGTGAATTTTCTCACAACTTCATCATTGCCAAGGTCTCACATAATATAATAGGCCTTGATTTCCTTCTAAAATTTCGGCTCATTATTGATCTTGCCAATCAAAAGATCATCGACCCCTCCACCGGACTTGAGCAAAGTTTTTGTACACTTGCCTCCGAGCGTTTGGAGTTACAGGTCATTCAGCCAACCCCAGTGCATCATTCAGCAGAGATATCAGCAGCTCTTCAAAAATACAAATCGCTTTTCGATCTTAACAAATCCGATCTGCGAGTCTCCAACACGATGCATCATATCGTCACAGAAGGACAACCTATTGCACTCAAGAAGAGACCACTGGCTCCTGCTAAGCTGAACGCTGCCCAAGAAGAATTCTCAAGGCTTTTGGAAGAGGGAATCATCAGACCATCGAAAAGTTCATGGGCGTCACCACTGCACTTAGTCTCCAAATCAAACGGATCGTACAGAGCCTGCGGATACTACCGTAAGCTAAATTCAGTGACAAAATCTGATGCATATCCTATTCCAAATATTAACATCTTACTTCAAAAACTCAACGGCAGCAATTTTTCTCAGTGATTGATCTCAGACAAGCCTGCCATCACATCCCAGGAGCACCAGAGGATATTGAAAAAACGGCAGTAATCACTCAATTTGGCCTTTTCGAATGACTTTACATGCCTTTTGGAATTAAGTGTGCTACACAGACATTTCAAAGATTCATGGACAACATACTTCGCGACGACTTTGCTTATTATATGTCATACCTCGATGACATTATGGTATTCAGTCCAGACTTAGAATCTCATGCCAAGCATCTACGAAATGTCCTCTCACGCTTATCCAACCACGCACTCAAGATAAACTGTGACAAGACGCAGATTGCAACTAAATCCGTGGACTTCTTAGGGCATCGTATCATGCCACAAGGTATTCAACCTTTGCCGTCAAAAGCGAATTCAATCAAGAATATCAAGTCACCGAGGAAAGTTAGCGAGTTGCAGGAAATTTTGGGAGTACTAAGCTACTATCGCAGGTTCCTTCCGGGCCTTTCGAAACAACTTTATCCTTTGTGTAGGAACCTGCGGAATCGGAAGGACTTCGCAAGAATTCCATCATTGCTTGGTCATCCGAAGGCGAGGAATTACTTCGACTCGCCATCAACTCGTTAGCAAATGCCACAATTCCAACACATCCAGATTTTCAACGACCATTTTTACTCACGACAGATGCTTCTGAATTCGCTATTGGAGCCACTTTGGAACAAGAGATCGACGGAGTTCGGAAGCCTATCAGTTTCTACTTACGTACTCTCCAACCAGTAGAAACGAAGTACGACACTTTCGGTCGAGAACTTCTCGCTATCCACGACGCAGTGCGTAATTTTATCAGCATCATTGGCAGTACCAGATTTGTTGTTTTCACAGATCATGCACCATTAGTTAGCGCACTTTGAAACGCAACTTCATCTATTGCCAAGTACCCTGCCAGAGTGGAAAGACAGCTTTCACGTCTAAGCGAATGACAATTTGACATCTTTCACGTCAAGAGCAAACAGAACTTCATTACAGATGCTCTTTCTAAGCTAGACGTCTCGCTACAACTACCTTCGCCAACGCCATTCACTGTCAACTCCGTGACACTCAGTGAACCTGCACTAACGCCATCCCTCTTGCGAACGGAACAACGCGGTGACATTCACATTCAAAGATCAATATCCCGTCACCCAACCAAGATCATATGCCGTCTCTGGGAAGGCTTACCAATTGTTTACTTCACGGGTACGCAGCCCAACAAGCCAGTTCTACTGACCAGCCTTCAGAGAAAAATTTTCGACTCATTTCACTCAATTTCTCACCCAGGAAGCCAAGCGACTGTCCGACTTCTCACAGATCGTTTCTGGGGTCACAGATTTAGGCAGAATGTTAAACGATGGGTCTCCGAGTGTGCTATTTGTCAGAAAAACAAGATCACACGACACACTCGTTCTAAGTTGCAACATTTTCGAACTACTTCTCGCCTAGCCATCGTCCACATCGACATAGTTCATCTGACAAAGGTTCAAGGTTTCAGCTACCTTCTAACTATGATCGATAGATTTACACGGTGGCCTGCGGCATTACCTCTTGGCACCATTTCTGCAGACGAAGTAACTAACGGTTTTATCTCTGCATGGATATCCAATTATGGTGTTCCCAATGAGGTCATCACGGACAGAGGCACTTGCTTCTCATCTGATCGTTTCAAAACCACCTTGCGGTACATGGGATGCACCTTACGCCAGACGACTGCCTACCATCCCCAAGCTAACGGTATGGTAGAGAGAATGCATAGGGAACTCAAAGCTGCTTTAGCATCCTCGTCCATTAATGGCAACTGGGTCGATGCACTACCTTTAGTTCTGCTTGCCATGCGTTCCCGTACTCGTGAATCCATTAAAACGTCTGCGTCAAAACTCTTGTATGGCATGGATCTACGCCTGCCTAGTCAGCTCCAACGTCTACTACCGGCACAAGATGACCCACAAGACGAAGCTACCCGCCTTCGACTTCATTTCGGTAACATGTCTGAACAGCAGCCGAGACATACGCCTCGTCCAGTCTTCGTTCACCCACAGCTCCACAGCTGCAAGAGAGTACTCGTTCGCAACGACAATGCTGTTGCACCACTACAACCAAAGTATCGCGGTCCTTACCCGATTTTGCTCAGACAACCAAAATACTTCATCATTATGCAAGGCGCTACACCGACATCAGTAAGCATAGACAGGTTGAAACCGTTTATCGAACCGCCTGATCCTGAGAGCGTTCAACCTTCTACACACGTCTCAGGCTCCGTCTGCCGACAATCTCAATAGCCTGCTTTGTATAACGCGTAATTGATATTTTTTAACATTAACATTTCGTTATTCTACGTATCAAACATTTTTTAACCTTACGTTATTTTTCGCATTTATCTCACGTGGCATAACCAGCTGTTCTTAGCTAACAATTGTGTAGCATTTTTGAACAGTTCTTTGGTATTATGCCATCTCTGAGGCAATGTTCGTGTACATATTTTTTTATGCAGTTACCTTTAATTTTAATGTATATATTTTTACATTATAATGTATTTCTCACACATGACATCACACTGCCTATTTTGGTATGACCAGCTATTTGGAGCTAACGCTTTCGTGTAGCAACACTAAGTAGTTATCAGCTTCATATCATGGTACAGGCCACTTTCAATGCATATCTCAACTTTATCTATTTCACAAAGACCACTCTACAAATGTCATGACCACAACGTCGAGCACACACTCTAGCTCCTTTGGTCGTATACAAACGCATTGACGACGATCCAACCTGCCTAGGTTTTAACTTAAACCTGGCAAATTCAGAGGCGATTTACCTCGAAATCTTCACGCTGCGGCTCCCAAAACTTACACTGCTCTATTTTGCCTCACGTGCTATGACCGTCCACTAGAGCTAACAATTTGTGTAGCAATTCCTAGTGGTTACCTGGCATCATATCATTGTTGAAGCAACCAACAAGCATACTTAAGCCCAGCATTTATGGTACATTATTTTTTTTGCTTAACTTGGTTCGAACTCTGTCATGCATTTCTTATCTAGCCTCGCAGAGAGGATTTTTTCCTTTTTTCAGAGAGGAAAGTGTTGTAACGACACAAATAAATTGCCGACATATTGCGTAAATTAAATTCAATTTGATTTACGTTGCACCAATGAGATAAAAGCGAAACTTGCCGTTAACCAATAGTGTGCAAGTAGACATATATTACTATGGCATGGCTATTTAAGCACGGCAAATTTACCATGCAGTTCAGTTGTCGCGTTTGCCTTCTGCTTTGCGTTACGTGTGCGTGCTGTCGGCTGTCATCACCTACGCTGGTTATTGGATTGTCTTCACCAACAATTGGCAACATCAGTGACACCAATCTTGTTGCTGTACAACCAGCGAGACGAGCCAATTAATGCAGAACTTCAACGAAGTTTCCACATCGAGATTACAACGGAACAACAGAAGGAACCACAGCCCAAGTCAACCCAAGGCTCTAGGACATCTTCACACTGAAGGATCTTTCTCGGCATTTGCCGGAGAACGCACGACCGGCCCTGTTAAGGGCCCCTTATCAGTACAATAACTCTATATCTATGGCACTTTAAACGAGTTTTATCGTCGTACGGCATTTACTTGAAGCAGGGGCGTTTACAATACTGTCATGTATTTAAACAAAGAATGTTCTAGAAAATAAAAGAATAATTTCTTTTTAAATAAAATTCGTTTCAATCAGCCAAGGTCGTTTAAATTTATCAATAAATGTCACTTCAATTTTGTCGGAAGAAAAATCTTCCTCTTCACATACTTTTCATTAGCACGTTTGACTTCTCCTATGTGCACTACGTGTGCTTGCTTTCTCGCGTCATGTTGACTGCTTACCTACGCTGACTTAAGGACTGGCGCTACGCTGTGTCACCTAGTCAATACGATTACAGTCACACCAATCTTGCTTCTGCAATAGTCATACCAATCGATCATCTATTTATTGGATTTCTACGTGTGCCAACTTCCACGGTGTTGTCGCAGATCTTCACCAAGACAATCCTGAGCTTTCAAACAGCATCTCACACTCTTGTATGGACGCCACAACGAAGGAATACCAGCCAGTCAACCAGATCCTGCCTCAAGTGTCTAGGAGTTCCTCTAGACACTACAACGCTGCTTAAATTTCTCGGCATTTACCGGAGAACGCAATTTCGGCCATAATAAGGGCCACCAACAGTAACTTGTATCTCTTTATCCACGGCTCTTAACATTTTGTAAAGTCACACGGCATTTATTTGCAGCCGGGGCGTTTACAATAATTTAAAAATGTGTAAATGCCCCGCCTGCAAGTAAATACCGTGCGACGGTAGAAAAAGTTAAAGGCAGTAGATAATAGGAGACATTTATTATGGGTGGCCTTTATCAAGGCCGAAATTACGATTTACAGCAAATGCCGAGAAAGTTTTGTAGTGTTCAAATGTCTAGAAGTATTCCTAGACACTTGCGGCCTGTTGTGGTTGACTGGTTGGTGTTACCACGTGCGAATGCACCTGAATAAGTAGAGTTGTCGAAACCAGACAGAAGTGTTGCTGTGTGAAAGCAAAGTATTTTCCTGTTAAATATCTGTGCAACACCGTGATGGCTTGCATACCTAGAATTCCGATTATTTGATAATTAATCACGTATGACTAGTTGTGCAGCAACAATAAGATTGATGTGACTGAAAACCAAGTGACTAAGTGACACAGCGTGATAAAAGCAGGTCCAGAAGTCAGTTGGCCAGCAGTAAAGTAGAGAGAGCGACAGTAATCACTCATAGTGCACAGGACGGAAATGCCCAGCGTGTGTGATGATGCATGGGAAATGCACCGTGCTTATAAACTTGTGCAAGCGCAAGGTCATACGTCATTGGTTAATGGCAAATTTTGCTTCTTTTAATAGGTACCGCGTAAATGAAATTTGAATTTCATTTAGGCAATATGTCAGTGAATTGATTTGAGCCGTTACATCACTTTACTCTAAAAAAAGAAAAAAATCTTTTCTGCCGTGCTTGATAGGTAATGTAGGGCAGAGTTTGAATCCATTCCAGCAACTGGTTATTATTCTGCCCATAGCTAATTGAAAATGTAGAGTTAATGCTGCGCTGGTTCTTGCTTGTTGGTTGCTTCAAGAATGATTTGATGTCAAATGACTACTAGGAATTCTTACACAATTTGTTAGCCGTAGTGGCCGGTCATACCGTGTGAAATGAAATAGAGTAGTGTGTGGGTTTGAGAGTCGCAGCATGAAAATTGCAAAGTAAATTGCTACAGGTTTCAGTTGAAACCTGAGCAGGAAAGATCACCGTCATTGAGTTTGAATACGACCAAAGGAGCTAATGTTTGCTCGACGGTGTGGTCATGATATTCGTAGAGTGTTCACTGTGAAACTGATGAAGTTGAGATATGCATTGAAAGTCGTCTGTATCATGATATAAAGTCGATGACTAATTAGCGTTGCTACACAAGGCGTTAGCTATAAGTAGCTGGTCATACCAATATAGACAGTGTGAGCTCCGGTGTGAGCCATACGTTGTAACATTACAATGTAAATAAATATAAATGAAAATCAATGGTAAGCATAAAAATGTACTCGAACATTGTCGCAGAGATGGCGTAATCCTGAAGAACTGCTAAAAAATGCTACACAATTTTTAGCAAAGAACAGCTGGTTATACCACGTGAGACAAGTGAGTGTTAGGAAAGTAAATGAATCATGTGGATCCAGAGGTCACATCAAGTAACATTGAGCGTAAGTGGTGCGCAAAAGGTAAAAATTTGATTCAAACAATAAGGAAACAATAATGTAAAAAATTATCATTTATGAGTTATGCTAAGCAATCTATTGTAAGGTTGAGATTGTAGACAGATAGAGCCTGAGACGAGTGTAGAAGGTTGTATGCTGCCAGGATAAGGTGGTTCGACAAACGGTTTCAACTTGTAGATGTCGCACCTTGCATGGTAATAAAGTATTTTGGGAGTCTGAGAAAAATCGGGAAAGGACAGCGATACTTTGGTAGTAGTAGTGCAACAGTAGTATCTTTGCAAACGAGTAATCCCTTGCAGCTAAGGAGCTGCGGGTGAACGAAGACAGAACGAGGCGTGTGTCTCGGCTGCTGTTCAGACATACTACCAAAATGAAGTTGAATTCGAGAAGCTTCGACTTGTGGGCCGTCCTTTGCGGGTAGTAGACGTGAGAGCTGACTAGGCATGGACGAGGTCCATGTGATACAAGAGTTGTGACGCAGACGTTTTAATAGATTCACGTGTGCAGGAACGCATGAAAAGTAAGACTAAATGTAATGCATTAATCCAGTTGCCATTAATTGACGAGGATGCTAAATTAGCCATGAGTTTCTATGCATTCCTTCTACCATACAGTTATATTTGGAATGGATGCCGGCAGTCGTCTGGCATAAGGTGCATGTCATAAAACGAAAAGTCGCTCTGAAACGATCCGATAAGAAGCAAGTGCCTCTATCAGTGATGACATCATTAGGAACCCCATAAAGCCCTATCCATACAAAGACAAGACAGTTAGTGTTTTCGACTGCGGAAATGGTGCCAAGAGGTAAAATCTCAGGTCATCGTGTAAATTTATCAATCATAGTTAAAAGGAAGATGAAAGCTTGAACCGTAGACAGATGAACTATGTTGATGTGGACGATGGCTAGGCATGAGATAGTTGTGAAATGTTGCAACTTAGAACGAGTGTGCCACGTGATTTTCTTTTTCTGGCAAATGGCATACACGGAGGTCCATTGTTTATCATTCTTCCTGAGTTTTTGACCCAAGAAACGACCTGCAAGAGGTCCGACAAGCACTTTGCTTTCTGGGTGAGAAATTGAGTGAATTGAGTCAAAAACATTTCTCAGAAGGCTGGTTAGCAGAACTGGCTTTTTGGGCTGCGTACCCTTGAAGTAAAAAATTGGTAAAACTTCCCAGAGACGGCATACTTACTTGGTGGAGTGACGAGCTTATGATCCTTGAATGTGAGTGTCACAGCGCTGTTCTGTTTGCAGGAGGGATGGCGTTAGTGCAGGTTTCCTGAGAGTTACGGAGTTGACTGTGAATGGAGAAGGCGAATGTGTAACGAGATGTCTGGCCTGAAACGAGCATCTGCAATGAAGTTTTTATCGCCCTTGACATGAAAGGTGTTGAATTGCTATTTGCTCGGACGTAATAGCTGTCTTTCTACTCTGGCAGGTTACTTGGCGACTGTTGAATCCGCGTTTCAAAGTATGCTAACTAATGTAAAAGTAACAAATCTGATATTGCCGATGATGCTGATAAATTCGCGCATCGCGTCGTGGATGGCGAAGAGTTCTCGACCGAAAGTGTCGTATCTTGATTCCGCTAGTTGGGGAATACGCAAGTAAAACTGGTAGGCTTCCGAACTCCGCGGATCTTTTTTGCCAAAATGGCCCCAATAGCAAACTCATAAGCATCTATTTTGAGTAGAAATGGTCGTTAGAAATCTGGATGCGTTAACTTTGTAGCATTAGTTAATAAGTTGATGGCGAGACGAAGTAATTTATCATCTTCATTAGGCCAAGAAATGATGGAGTTCTTGCTAAGAACTTTTCGATTCCGCAGGTGCCTACATAAAGGATAAAGTTGCCTTGATAGTCCGGGAATAAAATTGCGATAGTAGTTAGGGACTCCGAAAGTTTTCTGCAGCTCATTTACAGTCTTTAGTGACTTGACATTCTTGATTGAATTTGCCTTCGATGGCAGAGGTTGAATACCTTGTGGCGTGATACGATACCTTAGGAAATCCATAGATGTAGTTGCAATCTGTGTTTTGTCGCAATTGATCTTGAGTCCGTGGCTGGATAAGTGTGAGGTGAAATTTCGTTAATGTTAGGCATGAGCTTCTTGGTCTCGAATGAAAAGCATTATGTCATCAAGATATGACATACAGTAAGTGGCGCCGTTGCGGAGTATGTTGTCAATGAAACTTTGACATGTCTGAGTAGCACACTTGAGACCAGAAGACATGTAGAGGTATTCAAAAACTCTTAATGGAGTGATGACTGCTGTCTTTTTAATATCTTCTGGCGCTACCTGGGTGTGATGGTAGCCTTGTCTGACTGGGAAGAAATTGCTACCGCTGAGTTTTTCAAGTAAGGTGTTAATATTTGGAATAGGATATGCATCGGATTTGGTCACTGAATTTAGTTTTTGATAATCTCCACAGGTTTGATTTAGGGACTAAATGCATTGGTGACGATCATGAACTTTACGACGGTCTGATGATTCCATCTTCTAATAGTATTGAAAATTCCTCATGGCAACTTTCAGCTTAGCAGGGTCTAACGATCGCTTTTTGGGTAAAATAGGTTGTCCTGCTGTGACGATATGGTGCGTTGTGTTGAAAACTCGTAGCTCTGACTTGGTGAAATCAAACAGCGACTTGTGTTCTCGAAGAGCTGCTGATATCTCTGCTGAATGATGCATCTGGGTTGGCTGAATGATCTGTTATTCCAAACGCTCCGAGGCAAGGATCGAAAAACATTGCTCAAGTCCGGTGAATGTGTCAATGATCATTTGATTGACAAGATCAACAATGAGCCGATATTTCAACAGGAAATCAAGGCCTATTATGTTGTGTGAGACCTCCGCGTCGATGAATTTGATAGTAAAATCACGCCGTAAACCTATGTTGAGTGTGCGATGCTGGCAACCATAAGTGGGAATGGGCTCCCTGTAGCTGTTGCAAGTAAAATGCCAAGAGACATCTCGACCATGTAATCACCCTTAAGAACTTAAACTGCTGCACCTGTGTCTACGATGAATTCTTCTCCAGTTCTGAAATCAAGTAGATGCAGAAGTTCGTTGGAGTGCTTGGTCGGGTCATTTAAACAAGTAGGTTGGTCAATGCGAATAAAATTCTTAGTATTTCTGTCTATATATAGTTTGGCGCGCGGTTTGACATGGCTCCGATTTTGTCGCATTCCGATATGGAAAAAATTGTTATGGATCTTCAGAACTCCATGGAATTGATGAAGAATGAAATGTCCATATTGAAGAATGATTCAATTGTGAATGCAAAAAAATTGGAGCAAGTGGTGAAAAATAATGAAACTTTAAGTGCGCGTATAGTTGATCTAGTTGAACAGAATGAGACATTACTTGTGAAGTTAGACAAGTTACAGACTGATGTTCAACCATGGATTGAATTGGCCGATTTAACTGTGGAAGGTGATATGCTAGTTAAAGATAAATCATCTGGTGAAGAAATGCTAAATATATTAGCAAACGAAGTTTCAGCACGTAATAGCAAACAGGATCAATTAGTTTTATTTAATCTAGATGAAAATGCCGATGTGAAAGACGTCGAGAAATTAAATACTTTAATAAAAGAAGAAACGCATGCAGCTATTACTAAATGCTATAGGGTGGGGAAACGAGCTGATCGTCCAAGGCCTGTAATTGTAAAATTATCAAAAAGGCCAACAAATATGCAATTAGAATCTATCAATAAAAAGAAAGAGGAGAATTTGAGCTTTCACAGCATATTTATTGGACGGGACAAAACGTTCCTCCAACGGAAATTGGCAAAAGTAAAAAAGTTAAAGAACAATCAGGAACGGAAACCGCCAATGTCTGATGAAGCTGTTAAACGGACTCAATCGAGTGAGACTGCAACATCAAAAAACGATGTATCGTTATTAACTGTTGTGGACAGAGGGGGGAAAGGAAGTATGGCCTCGAGGCCCGGGAAAAGAATAGTAAAGAAGCCATCAAGGTTGAATCAGTAAAAGTCGACACTTGTTTAGATAAGTCGCTTTCTACATTTA
The DNA here is from genome assembly GCA_029291075.1 of Eudiplozoon nipponicum. Lineage (NCBI taxonomy): Eukaryota > Metazoa > Platyhelminthes > Monogenea > Mazocraeidea > Diplozoidae > Eudiplozoon > Eudiplozoon nipponicum. Next base: position 18,827 of record JAQBSW010005262.1, read on the forward strand.
CTCTATTTTATGCTAACTCTCGAAGTGTTAAAAATAAGAACTTTTTACTGTGTAATTTTATAATAAGTAACGATTTCGATTTTATAATATTATCCGAAACCTGGCTTAACAAGGATATTAAAAACCATGAATTTGATATTCCTCACTATTCTTTATTCAGAAAGGACAGATCGCTGGATAAAAGAGGTGGAGGAGTACTCATTTATTGTAAATCTGTATTTAAGGCGAAAATTTTACATACTAGTGATGATAATGCTATCATTGATTTCTTATCTATACAATTTGATAATCTGATCTTAACAGCGGTTTACAGACCGCCGTATGCTACTTTATTTGATGATCAAACATTTACCAATTCTTTTCAATCTATCTTTGACTGCCATGGCTATAATGTAGTGGTAGGTGACTTTAATAAGTTACAGGACTGTGAATTATCCAATTTTTTTCTAACCATGATCTCAAGCAGATTATAAATGAATCAACTAGAGGTTCGCAATGCTTAGATCATGTATATTTAGAAATTGAAATGGTGAAATCGCACAGTTATGATGTTGTCAATTATTTCAAAGAATTGGACCATAAACAAATTATTTTACAATGGAAATTCTTGAGTGGCATAACACAGAAACTAAGTTATGAAAATGCACACGTGCACTGTTCCAGAATCAACTGGAATTTCTTTAGAGAATTAAGCATACTGATTGATTATGAGAGTTTTTGTTTCTTGAATACTGATGAATTTGTTTCTTCTGTTTCATCGTTATTATCTGTTTTATTTCAGGCATCTACGTTTACGGACATTATACCGAAACGGATTAATAGGAAATTGTGTAAACTAAGAATTAAACGAGATAATATAATAAAGTGTAGTCTTATTAATAGTATTAAACAAATGAGGTTAGATTCCATTGATAACGAAATTAATTCATCACTGCTAATAATTCGTCAAAGATCAGAACGAATTATTTTGGCCAAAATGAAGAGTAATCCTCGATTAGGATTTAAACTCCTCACAGATTACAGTAAATACAAGGAAAAGTTAAAGCTTATACTACCTGTGGATAAAACTGAGTCTGGATTTCTCTGTGAATTGGAGGAAGTATTTGTCAATTTGATATGCAATCCACAGAATGAGAGAACTTTTATAGAACTATCAGATCCTTTGGGAGGCCAGGAACCAGGACTTGTTATTGACAGTGATGAATTGATAAAATTGATGTTAAAAATCAAATCAAAAAAACAAAAAGATCACCTTGGTATTTCGATTGATAATCTGATTCAATTACCCTTAACATTTAGGAATGCACTCTGCAACTTTATAAATAGAATTTTGAAGGATGGGAAATTACCAATCGATATATTAACGATTGTAGCTAAGCCGTTGCCAAAAGTTAGTAAGCCAACGTGCGCCAGTGATTATAGATTAATCTCTATTATCCCTTCGTTTTTGAAGATAATAGAACGATTGATACTAGATCATTTAGAACGTATGTTACCGGCTGATTTTGACTTATGTCAACATGGCTTTACGAAAGGTAGATCGACAACTACTAATATGCTTTCCATGTGGAAACATGTAATCACATTAGACGAGAATAAGTTAGATGCATTAATTGTATTTATAGATATCTCAAAAGCTTTTGACTCTATATCTTTTGATGCTATTTTGAATGCGATTAGTTTGTTGAATATTGATCCGAATATTTTTAGATTACTTAAATACTATCTATATAATCGAAGAATGAGTATTCAAGTAAACGATTTGATATCAAAATCAAAACGAGTAACGAGTGGAGTTCCACAGGGATCAAGCTTGGGGCCAATTTTATTTAAAATTGTATTAGCAAATTTGGAAACTAAGATCCTTAACGGTCGAGTTTGCAAATTCGCTGATGATTTAAAAATAATCTTCCCAATTGATCCAAAGAATGTCGAATTCTCCAAAAATAATGTGACTTTAGATTTGTATGATTTGAGTAAATATTTGTTTACACTAGGGCTGAGAATAAACAATAAAAAGACGAAAGCTTTAAAAATAGGGAACAGAACAAACTTTCATTATGTTTATTTTCATGATGCTGTTATTAATGATGTGTTTGAGATTAAACTTATGCAAGAAATTAAGGATTTAGGCATAACTATTCAATGTACAGCTTCTGCTGAGAGACATATTGAAAGTATAGTAGGCAGTGCCAAGAAAAGATGGGCACTAATAAATCGAAATATCTTATCAAATGATATAAAACTTCAAATGTATATAATATGGATTAGACCGGTACTAGAATATGCTGTCGCTACCTGGAATCCATTAAAAAAGGGTTTGTCTAATAAGATAGAAGCTGTACAAAGAAAAGTTGTGAAACATATTAGTCCTATTTCTTGCACTATATACGCCTCTAGATTACAGTTTGCGTCATTGCAATCTCTGTGGTTTCGGAGGATGTGTTATTGTATAAAAGTTTTCCATCTGAACCAGTGGACTGGTGCCTATATGACTCCGATAAGAAAGAGTCATGAAATTGGAACTAGATCTGGACATATGGCAATATCTCCTCCTTTTGTGGGGAATGTAGCGAGCAAGTTATTCTCTTTCTCGAAAATCTACAAAATTTATAACCAATTGCCGAAGGGGCTTAGAGAAATGCCTCCATCTAAGATGTCTATTAAAACTTTATCTACTGAACTTGAAAAAGTCTGCAATCCTGCTGATATCTTTTATTTTTTTGATTATGATAATACTTTCTCATGGTTGAATAAAAGACAAGGATAATTGTTATCGGAAACAGATTTTATTGAGATTTTTATTTCCAAGTTTTGTATTATTATAATTGAAATGTTATGCACTATATCTTCAAATTAGGTTAACATTACATACAATCAATTACTAGTCATGGTTCTCAATTTTTGCATAATGTTACACTCGAATTATACCTTAATTGTTCCTAATTTGATGATGTATATATTATTCTTTTCAGTCGAACTTTCTGATATTGATATATTGTATTGTACAACTAGTGAGATATACCTATCTACATGATATTAATTGCACATTTATTGTGATGTGATAATTTTTTTAAATATATTGTACAATTTCCAATTTTATTATTTGATGGAATATGTGTAGTTTGAATCCAAATATAGATATTCTATTCTATTCTTTATGCTATGTTCGGCTCGGACGAAAGAAGTTAATGAGAATTTCAAATTGTTAGAGAATGCCTTCCAGTTGCGCCGTTGATGCCGTTGATGCCAAATACGTACGGTCTTCCATTTTCTCCACCATGCGTTTCCCGATCTTGATTATCCACTGCACCTATGTTCTGAAGATTGTTCTGTTAACGGCGGAAACAGGAATAAAAAACATCTGGTGATTATAGCAATAGTTTTTTTGAGGCATATTTATAAAAAGATTGTAGGGATATAGATTGCCGCCTACTGTTATTTCGTGTCTTGGTTGGGAAAGTAGATCGTGCGTTCACATTATTTAGCTCAGCTTTCCCTGTGGCTAATCCTTCTAGAACTTTAACCATATTCGCTATTGTTCTCTCTAAGAAAGTGATCCTAACTTCATGCTTGGAAGAACAAAAAGAATGATGAATATAACTTAGGTTCTCAAATCCTAAATTCTAACTCGCGTCTTTCTGATAAGTTATCTGTGAGGAGAGTGTTAGGAAACTGTCTGGAAAACAATTTAAAGAATGAGGAAGTTTTTTAATACAAACAACCTTAGCTTCCTGATCAGAAATTTTGGTTTTATACCAACGTATCTGGTTTCCGCCATGATCTGCGGGCCAAGATTTGGCATGTCTAACTGTAAATACACATTTATTATCTTCTCTGTTTCTGTGAGATCCGGCAAGGATACCACTTCATCTCCGAGGCCCAAAATGGGATTGGGCAGTTTCCTAATCGCCTCAAGCTCTGGATAAATCCTTTTCTGTCATTCTGAAAGAAATTTTGCTTAAACCTTTGACAGTTTTTGATGGCTGTCATAATCTGGAAACTGGGATAAATCAGAGTCTACGCGCATAAATAATATTTCGTCTCCACCCCATATAGGGACATCAACACCTAAAATTGGATCTGACATTCTAATAATCTTACGGGATCTTATAAGCATAAATTTATATATCATATGTAAGCGAAATAACATGCATGAAGCGGTGTGAAAATTTAAAGAATACGCGCCGTATAAATAAAAAATAATAACAAAATGCTTACCAAAACTAACTCCACAGTTGACTCGAACGCAGAAAACTGACGAAATATGCTTCAACAAAAATTAGAATCACAATCTGCTTCCACAGTTTGACGTAAACAGTTTTGAGGGATTTTACTGACAAAATCTCCTTTCACTATATCAGAAATAGATCTGCTTCCACAGTTTGGCACAGTTTGCACATACGAGAGAAAAGTGATGAATGAAAGAATAAACCCCACAAAAAATTTTCTTCTTTGAATAAAAACAACAAGGAAAACACAAAAAGACCTTGACTAAGAAATATTCATAAAAACGGTGACGAACAGGATAGTTCGGTGTGCTACCGTCGATTTTAATGTATTCCCACAGAATAATAATAAAGATTAAACACAATTTATTATAATTTAGCCAAAAAAATTATGATATAAAAACAATTCTAGAAAGCAGTAAAGTTCTCAGTTTCCTGACGCCCCAGCTGCAAGTAAATGCCGAGCGACGTCACAAAATAGTAAACAAGCCGTAGATAATGAGAGACAGTTACTGTGGGTGGCCCTTATCAGGGCTGGAATTGCGTTCTCCGGCAAATGCCGAGAAAGTTTGGTAGTGTTGCAGTGTCTAGAAGTACTTCTAGACACTTGAGATCTGCTCTGGCTGATTGGCTGGTGTTCCTTCGTGTGGATGCACCGGGATAAGTAGAGTTGTCGAAACCAGAGAGGTGAGTTGCTGTTCGAAGGCTCAGAATTGTCTTGTTGAAGATCTGCGGCAACACCGTGGTGGCTGGCACACGTAGAAATCCGATTAATAGATAATCGATCACGTATGACTAGTTGTGCAGCAACAAGAAGATTGGCGTGACTGAAGTCCAAGTTGACGCGATGACAGCGTGATAAACGCAAGTCCAGAAGTCAGCGTAGGTAAACAGTCAAGTAGAGAGAGCGACAGCAATCACACGTGGCGAGCAGAGCGGAAATGTCAAGTGTGTTTGCATGGTAAATGCACCGTGCTTATATAGATGTGCAAGCGCAAGGTCGCACGCCATTGGTCAACGGCAAATTTTGCTTGTTTTAATTGGTACCGCGTAAATGAAATTTGAATTTGATTTGATTGATCTGAGTCGTTACAAGTGTAACAAAGATAAAATTATCCAATTGAATGTATTTTATGTTGTATTGTCACGCGCTTTTTGGAGCATACGAGTACAGTGTATAGGAGATCTGCGGAGGTTTTGTAACGGCTCAAAGTATTTTGCCGACATATTGTCCAAATTAAATTCGTAATTCAATACGCTGGACCAATATGAACGTGAAAACTACCGTTGTCCAATTACGTGCGACTTTGCATCGATATAAGCGTGAAGCAATTACAACAGAACACCTGCTCTGCTTGCTACGTTTGATTGTTTTCTCTCTTCTTGCTGTACTGAATAAATACTCCGACTGTTCTGCTTCCGTATAGAATGGAATAGAATAGAATATCTTTATTTGGATTCAAACCACACATATTCTATCACATAGATAATAACATTATACCATGTACAATATATAAAAGATATTACATCACATAAATATGTCCATTAAGTCTCATATAAATAAGTAAGTCTCAATAATTTTGATATATGATTTATCAACATCTGAACATCCTGCAGTAATATCACTGCATACGCTATATCAATTTTGATACAATTATTATGATAAGAGCAAAAAACAGTCTTTTTAATTAATCGCATTTATAAAATAATTGATGATATAAATAATAATAGATTTATCATCGAGGTTCTCTGACCTGATAATTGGAAAGATTAAGGTACAATTCGAGTGTAATATTATGCATAAATGAGAACCATGACTAGCAATTGTTTATTTGTAATGATAGACTAATATGAACTAATTTGAAGATATAGTGCATAACATTTCAATTATAATAATACAAAACTTGGAAATAAAAATCTCAAGAAAATCTGTTTCCGATAACAATTATCCTTGTCTTTTATTCAACCATGAGAAAGTATTATCATAATCAAAATAAAAATATCAACAGGATTGTATACTTTTTCTAGTTCAGTACACCAACATTTAAAGACATCTTAAATGGAGGAGTTCCCTTAAGCCCCTTTGAAAATTGATTTTAAATTTTATAAATTTTCGAAAAAGAAAACTTCTCTACAACATTTCCAACCAAAAGAGGCGAACGCTTAATGACCAGATCTAGGTCCTCCTTTATGAATCTCTCTTATTTGATTCATATAGGCACCAGTCCTCTGATTCAAGTGGAATCCATTTATACAATAGCACATCTTCCGGAACCATAAAGTATTCAGTGATACAAACTGTAATCTATTGGTGTATATAGTGCAGGTAACGGCTTTTATGTTTCACATTTCTTTGTACAGCTTCTAACTTGCTTGACAATGCTATTTTCATTGGATTCCGAGTTGCGGCAGCGTATTCCAGTATTACCCTAATCCAAATTATATACATATGTAATATTATATCGTTCGATAGGATATTTCTATTTATTAGTGCCCATCTGTTCTACGCACTGCTAACTATTCTTTCAATATTTTTATCGGCAGTAGCTTTACATTGCATAGTTATGCCTAAATCCTTAATTTCTTGCTGATGTTTGATCACGAACACATCATTAATAACAGCATCATGAAAATATATAATTAAATTCTGTTCTATTATCTATTTTTAATGCTTTCGTCTTTTTACTGTTTTCTTGCAGTCCTTATGTTATTAAATACCTACTTAAATCATACAAATCTATTGTTACATTATACTTAGTAAATTCGATATTCTTTGTTCCATTGGAAAGATGATATTTAAATCATCAGCAAATTTTCAAATTCGACCATTAAGGAACTTAGTTTGCAAATGTGCAAATATGATTTTAAATAAAATTGGCCCTAAGCTTATTCTTGTGGAATTCCACTTGGTTCTGATCTTAAATCATTTACTGGAACTAAACTACTTACCTATATATATATTGTATTTGAGTAATCTAAAATTATTTGGATCAATATTTAATGAATTAATCGCCTTCAAAATAGCATCAAACATATAGAATCAAAAGCTTTTTTGATATCTATAAAAAACACTAATGTATCCAACTTCTTCTCATCTGGTGTAATTATATGCTTCCAAATGGAAAACATATTAGGAATTGTCGATCGATATTTCGTAAATCCCTGTTGGCTTGTATAAAGATCAACCTGCTGCATAAATTTAAAAAGATCTAGTAGCAGTCGTTTTATTATCGTCTAAAATGAAGAGATAATAGAAATAAGCTTGTAATCATTGGTACATGAAGGCTTGCTTACCTTAAACAACGGTATAGCTACGATCGTTAGTATATCGATTGGTATTATTTCATCCTTCAAAATTCTGCTTTTAAAAATGCAGAGTGCATTCATTAAATTCAAAGGTAATTGAAGTAGTCTATCAATCGATATACCAAGGTGAACGTTTTTTAGATTTTAATTTTAATATCAATTTCACCAATGCTTCACTGCTAATAAAAAGTCCTGGTTCCTGGTTACCCGAAAGATCAGTTAGATTTATAATATTACTTTCATTCTGTGGATTTCATATCAACATACCAAATAATACCTCCATTTCTACGACAAAAAACATTATAAGTTTTATCCACCGGTAACGTGAATTTTAATTCCTCATTATATTTACTGTAATCATTTAATAGTTTTTATCCTAGTCTAGGTTTGCTATTTAGCTGACCCTATGTGATTATTTGTGATCTTTGACGGCATATCAGCAGTGATGAATTAATTTCTGTATCAATCAAATCTAACTTCAATTCAATCTCTTTTAATTATTAGTTTACATAATTTTCTGTCGAATCTTTGCAGTATGATATCCGTAAACATAGATGTATGAAATAGATTAGATAACGTTAAAACAGAAGAAACGAATTCATCAATGCTCATAAGTTAAAAAATTCCATAATCAAGACTTACAATTAATTCAACTATGCATTATATGTTACAAACCTAATAACAAATTAGTTCAGTTGTGACCAGAAGGATAAGAAAAAGACAGCATGGTCACAACTGAACTAATTTGTTTCTAGGTTCGCAACACCTAATACTTACCTGCATATATATTAGTTATCCGCAACAAACAGTATTTAACTATTACACTTAATTCTATGAAATTATTCCAGTTAATTATGGAACATTGCACGTATGCATTTTCAAAAGTAAGTTTCTGTCTTTCGCTAATAAACTTGTTCCAACGTAAAATATTTTGTTTGTGATCCAATTCTTTGAAGTAGTTTACAACTGTGCCAGTCAACCAATTCAATTTTTAAATAAACATGATCTAAGCATTCCAAACCTCTAGTTGATTCGTTTATAATTTGTTTTAGACCATGATTAGAGAATAGATTGGTTATATCACAGTCCTGCATTCTATTAGAATTGCCTGCCACTACGTTATAACTATGACAGTGCAAAATAGATTGAAATGAATTTTTGAAAATTACATCATCATTAAAAATGGTATACGACGGACTTTAAAACATTGATAAGATCAAATTATCAATGTGTTTATAGATAAAATCAATGACTCTACATTGTTCACTTGTAAATGAGTACTCCTCCATCTCTTTTATCCAACTATATGTCTTTTCTAAATAAGGAAGAATGGGGCATTTCAAATCCGTGATTTTTAATGTCCTTACTAAGCCAAGTTTCAGATAAAAATATAAAATCAAAATAATTACGTGTTATAAAATTATCCAGAAAAACATTTATTTGTACTTCTAAAATTCGCATAGAAATGTATATGTAACGTATGACTTATCTGTATTGTTTTCATTACCTAATTATTTAACTTTGTTGGTTTCTTTATAGCTCGTGTGTTAAGTTATATAACCACACCTATTATCTCTCCAATTCCCACAATTTTAAATAGTGGTACATCGTTTTGTGATTTTCGAGTCAATTGGCGGACTTTTTGTGCTGGTTTGCTTTGAATTTGATGATCTCTGATCCGGATTATTCTACTTCTTCTTTTGAGAAATGTTTTGACTTTTCCCTATATGCATTGTGAAATTTAGAATATTCACTCCTTTTGAGTATTTATACTGCTGAATTGAGCGTAATTTGATTTTTTTTATTTTGTGCCTGACGTGCGTCATCAACTCTGTTGACTTGTAGCAGCTATCATGTTTCTCTTGTTAATTTTACAATTTTTTTATCATCATGATATATTACAGTTAACACGAATTTCCGTTTTAATTTTTGCATAACGGGATCTTCCAGAAACAGGCTATTTAAGTAAACAGATATTGGTTGGGTGGGTGATGATAGAATTTAGTATAATCAAATTTACGAACTTGATATACAAACCTGGCCTATTAAGTACATATATTTGTCAGTACAAACTAAGATTTTAATATTGTAAAAAAGTCAATTCATCCAGTGATGAACCGATTTAATCCTCATTGGGAACTCATTACGTACTGGCCAGAATATGCCGCGGGCAGGGCTCGAACCTGGGCACGTCCGCTTCGGAATCTGGTGCTCTAATCACATAGCCACCTTACACAGAGTGTACTGTGGACTGTATGTATAATTTTTTTGTTGCTTGGATAGCCTTGACGGACAATTTTATAAAAATTATGGTCAATTTTGGAGACAAAAACATGTGGAAGAGTTAATAGCCGAAATTCAAAGGAGATATCATTCGGAAAGGTCGACAGAAATGTGCGAACCCTTGCGCTTTGAGAAGATGTGGTGTCAAAATCCATCAGATATTTATGATCGCCTTTGTGCAAATGCTTTTTACAGCTGAGATACATCCAGACTTAGAGCCACATTAGATGTATTTGAGACAACAGATGTTAGTGGCTTTAGAAACTAGAGAGTTAGATCGCGACTAACGATAAAGATCGCCTTTATTACAATAACAGCAGATGCAATTATAGTGCAGCAAATCAAAGCGAATACGAAAGCTCTCGTGATTCTACAGGAAGATATTTGCAATTTAAGGAGAAATATTTCGAATATCAAACGCCAAATTTTATAATTGTGTGGGAGATGGATCACAATCTTTGTGACTGAATAAATAATTTAAACGCCAAGTAAGTCGCTCGCGCAGGGCGTTTCGATGGGCCACGCGTATGGTGTAAGGCACATTGTGAATATGGTCGGAGTGCAAAGTGCAAAGGAGAATAATGCTTATATTCTCGTTTTGGTGGATCCAGATGAAATGGCAGCACCAGACGGTAGGGAGTAGTTCCTTATCGAAAAAAGCATAAGATCCCCGCTGGTAGGAGCCGTGAACGGAAAGTATAATCTCATGCACATTCGTTTCGTGCTTACTGGCGACTCATCAGTAGGAACCGGTATTACGCCCTTTAACCACTATTCTTGACCAAAATAAATAGTGGTTAAAGGGCGTAATACCGGCTCCTACTGATGAGTCGCCAGTAAGCACGAAACGAATGTGCATGAGATTATACTTTCCGTTCATGCTGCCTTTGGTTTATCCTTCTGGTCACAACTGAACTAACTTGTTACTAGGTTCGCAACACCTAATACATACTTGCATATATATTAGCTCTTCGCAATTTAACTGTTATATATTGAATTGAATGATGTCATGCTTACCGCGAAATGTGATAACTGATATCGATCAAGGCCAGAGTGTATGGATTTACTGGAGTAACAGGTGTTCAGAAATTGTTGTAATTCTCAATTTCGGTGAACTATAGCATAAATTGATATCCATCAGGTTGGTAACATGTACCGACTCGGAAACCATAGTGTTAGTACCATGTACGTTTTCGGTACAATAATGTTGGTATCGGTTACTAACACAATAGCCATATTGTTAGTATCCTTTACAGACTCGGTATATATATATATATATATATATATATATATATATATATATATATATATATATAGTGAGTTAGCCTTGAAGTCGCATTGTCGTAGACTTTATATGATGTTAGCTTCACTATTGCATGTTTACACATTCGTCTAGGAGATTGTACCGTCCTATTATTCCACATTCTTCAACCAAATATATAGTGGTTAAAGGGCGTAATACCGGCTCCTACTGATAAGTCGCCAGTAGGCACGAAACGAATGTGCATGAGACAATACTTTCCGTTCATGCTGCCTTTGGTTTATCCTTCAGGTCACAAATGAACTAATTTGTTACTAGGTTCGCAACACCTAATACTTACTTGCATATGATTATCAACTATTGGAAGCCAATGGTTGTCCAACAGGTGGTTTGGGATGAAAGCACCGTCGGCAACTTTGGTACAGAAATCTTACTTTAAGTGGAATTTTGCTTTAGCCGACTTCAAATACCATAGCATTGGGATCGATTGAGAAGATGTGGGTGCGGTAAAACACACGAAGTCTGGTACTTCAGTGGTAAGATCAGTTGTTTACTCTGTCCTGCGAACGCAGATGGCAGCCGATCTCATCAAGTAACAACTTGCAGTGTTTCAACCTTTTAGTGTGACACGAAATGGTTTAAAACAGGAAAGCTTCAGAAAGAGTAGGTGTCTTTGACACCATTTTTAAGAAAGACACGACAGTTAGCAAAACAGAAGCAACAGATCGCCGTTGCCGACCTTTACTAATTGCGCAAAGGGGGAATTTTAGAAGATCAAATTCAAATTTAGCTTCCTGAATACGGGTTGTTCGAAAACCTAATCCGGGACAGTGGAGAGTTTGTGAGAATTATCGTCTATTAAACTCAATGAATAAAGGTAAATCGTATCCTATCTATACCTAGAGCACACTGCTCCGAGACTTAATGTGATATAAGGTTTATTCAACTTTAGATCTCCATAAAGCGTGTTATTATAAACTTATGGAAGAAAGTTCCATATCACTCACCGCAGTCAGAATTCCAAAAGAGAGTTCGCATGAATTTATTTGAATGACTTTTAATTCGAAAAATGACAGTCAGACATTCCAGCGTTTTTCTCAAGAATTCTTCCTCAATTATATAAATGATAATTATATTCTGTCGATTGCGTGAGGAACAATGTAAAAATATGGAATTGGCTTTGACCAGGCTAGAATAATATGGTTTAGTGGTCAACTCTAATAAGAGCAAAATTGGACGCTCTTTGGTCAAATATCTCGGACATGCAGTGTCTATGGAGAATAGTAAACCTTAAAAGATATGATCCAAGCCATCAAGAACGTGCGTCAACTGCCCATGTTCTTGGACATGATCAGATATTATCGACGATTCACTCGAAGTCTAGCTGGAATTTTAGAATAGTTGATGCGCCAACTCACACGTGAAAAGAGAATGATCAAGAAGTCCTGACCTTTCATTCTAAATCAGTAATACCGTTAAAAATTCCGTAAGGCTAAAGAAATGTTGGGTGAAATAAATGAACTGGCACCTGTAGACTAGGAGAAGCCATTTGATCCGGTCACAGATTTCTCAGATGTTGTAATATGAAAAGTGCTACAGCACAGAGATAATGGTACAGTAAGGCCAATTTGATTTTACAGCCGAAATCTTCATGACAGAAAAACCTTTTTATACTTTCGGTAAAGAGCTTCGTGCTAGGTATTCTGCTGAGCTACATTTTTAACACCACATAGACGATCATCAGTTTGAGTTTTTGACAGATCACAAGCTGCTGATAAGCATATTTGGTAAAACCACGAGGCTTAATTATTCTCGCAAGGATAATTTAAAAAAAGCCCGATTAACAGAGCTTTACAATACTGTCTCTTACATTGCTGGTAAAGAAAATGTGGTAGTAGCTACATTTAGCCAACAGAATGAAGTTGTTGTCGAGCTGATATGTCAAGGTCAGCTGAAGAATCCAGATGATTATTCCGACATTTTAGTCAAGCAAATCGAGGAAACACAAGGATTGGTTACCTTCGCGTTAATATTGGCAATTGGTTGTTATGCGGATATTCAAGAAGTCAACCCCGTCCATATGTGCCGTTGGATTTACGCGGCAAAGTAATTCCATAACTACACAATTTGGATTATCCATACATAAAAACCAGCATTCGACTTATGATTGAAAAAAATATGTAGGGCCACATATATCCAAAAACTTACGGGCTAGGACAAGAACCTGTGCCACTTGCTAAACCTGTAAGGTTTGGAGACAAACCAGAACCGATATAAAAAATATTTGGATACCAACCGGAAGGTTCAGATATATAAATATAGGCACTGTCGAGATGCCCGAGATTAACGGTCAAAGTTATTTGCTTACAATGATTGATCGTTTCAGTTGTCAATTTAATGTGGAAATTTTAAAGTATATGACATCACATGAAGTCTTTGTCACGTGCCTACATAATTGGGTGTCTCGATATGGTGTACCGGTAAGGGTCATTAGTGATTGCAGTAGTCAATTTATGTTAGAGCTTTCATAAGATCCCTCTATACAGTGAGAATAAATGTACTACATACCAGCGTGTAAAATCGTCGAACAAATTGGTTAGTAGAAAGGCTAGATCCTAAGTTGAAAGCTGCGTAGTGGTGTACAGGTGTAACAAACTAAGTACACAATCTCCCTATGGTATTGTTCGCCATGCGCAATAAATATAGGACACAATTAGGAATTTTGATAGCAGAAGTTGTATATAGAGAACCATTAAGGCTATCTGGAGATATTCTATTAGACACTCCAGGTAGTCCTAATTGGGCTTCTAATTTCCTAGATTAGCTTGTTAGATCACTTTTGTCTTCATAGAATTAAATGGGAAAGAGGATTGCGTGACTTTGGGTCGTTGCATTCCCCAGTTTAATCGGATTGATGACGATACCGAAGGACAGAATGAGTTAAAGGACCGAGTCTGATGTGTGCAATCAAACCTCGCAGGCACTAACGTGAAACCAGCAATTTTCACAAGACGCTCTTTCCACAGAATCGTTAACATGATCAACTGAGTTACAAGAGTACAGCTCACTATCCGTTTCAGACGAACCAACATTAGAAAAGTCAAATGAACTATGCGTAACGTCGACGTCAGGAGCACCAGTATGCAAAATTTGTTCCGGAAGGGTACAACGACAACCAAAGAACCAGTATTACATCTATTACTAGACGTCTCTTTTGAGATAGGGTATCTAAAGAAAAATATTTCCTCCGAAAAAAGCAAAGTAACATTTATTAATAAATTTAGGTTGTCGTGGCTGATTGGAACGAATACTATTAAAAAAGAAAATATTCTTTTAAACTCTAGAATATTCGTTGTTTTAGACCATCAGAGTATATATTTTGTTGAACTGTACGTAATTTGAGTTTATTTTATTTCGTGCCTGACGTGCGTGATCAAATCTCTTGAATTGTAGAATCCGTCTTGTTTCTCTTATCAATTTTATTTTTCTTGATCCTCACAATCTATTGCGGTTGACCCAAGCTTCCGTTTTCATTTGTGCATATTTGGATCGTCCAGGAACAGGTAATTTAATTATTCTGTTTCTCGAGTCAAATCCCTTTCCAGTTAAAATATTTGGTGTGCACAGTCCATCAATTATTACTTATCCATACATATTTGTGATTAACATGGAGGCTAATCTTATGTTTGAGGAGACTGCTAGCATGATATAGGGATTTGCAGTTCTAGACTTGATAGATGTGGAAGGAAAAATTAACACATTAGAAAACTTTAGACATACTAAGACTGATACAGTCTTAGTGTCTATGGGGCTACCTTTAGCTAATAGGTCGAGAGCTTCTACAGACCGGTCTAAAGACAATTATCTTAATAGAATGTACTAAGGAATTTAGTTTCCACGAACTTTCTGATCATTCCAGCCATATTGGTTACCTGGCTTATCTCAGAGCCTCTTCTTAAGTAGTGATCATTGGGCCTTGGCAGTGGATAATTACACATATGCGGAGGTCAATGGTTCCCCATATGGTGATCGATAACTCCCCATATAAAAATCAATTAATTTTTATTCCTTCACATTTTATGGTGACACTGGTTTCTAAAAGAATGTTTTGTAATATAATATAATTTTTAGGAATTCTGTTTGTTTAAATTGTTGAAATTTGTGATTTGTCTTTGTTAACTCTAACAACCATTCTTTTTAAGACTGGATTCGTAAGGTACACTCTAACTTTGTTTTGCTTCACATTTACTGCTGAATTGTGATAACAAAAGAATTTAATTGAAAAAAAATTATTATTATTCATTGATATCTGGGGAAGGATCTGAAATTCGTCACAGGTCAATTTATTATTTTTTCTATTTTTAAGTTCTTCAGTTTCTTAAAGAACTACTGCGGAAAATCTTATTTTGATATAATGGATAACAACATTAATTTTGAGGTTGCAAAGCAGTTGACTGTTTTACTTAAGAAAGTTAGCCTACTGACAAAGGTACTGAAAGGAATAAGCAATTTATTTTTTATCAAATTGGTGATCATTCTAATTATATTGGAAAAATAAATCTGGAATCACATTGGCTCTCTCATGTTATTAACCAAATAGATGCTAACAAAAGATTGCCAAAGCGCCATGATCCAATTTGTAGAAAGGTCTACGAAAAATGATGACTGCACCAATCGCAATAATATTTATAGCAATGTAGGTCTCACAACGTGCAGAATATGCAACCAATTTAGTTGGGTTGATGACCCAAAGGAAATATTTGTCTTGGTCTGATGGTCATTGCCAGAAAAGTTAAGACGAATTAGTCCAGATTTAGAAATATATTATGAACAGTGGGTCATATAATTCGTTTGAGCTTCTAGTTGAAGAGCTTCAAAGAGGTAACGGCCAGAAGAACTGAGCAAATAAATGACTTACTACGTCAGGAAAAAATGGAATTCAACTGCCATCTGAATTAACGACTGACTATTTGTCAAATTATTGGGCTTGATATCTCTCAAGAAATTGGTAAAATTATACTTATAGCAGATTTGCGTGCTAAATTATGAGACCCTTTGGATGTACTTAACACATTGGAATTAAAGTGGTCAAAGTAACTGAAAGGAATGAATAAAGTGTACCGATTTTCTGAAACCGAAAATGTGTGCCGTAACAGCAGATTCATACCATGAGCAGCAAAATATACTATTTTCAAAAAGACTCCTGGCCATAGAAAATGTACTTAGAACCATAAAAAGGAGTGCGCTTAAGAGACTCAAGGTCAAAAATTTAGGCAGAATTAAGTCACATTCTCGTGGTTAGCGTACGAATTCCATGCGTCAGGGAGGTGAATCGCGTGGTGATTTTCAATGAAAATGCGGTTGATGCATATCGCATTGTTTGCATGTCGAAATTGGAAATGTCAGATCGAATTACGCAAGTTTCTGTGGTTGGGTGGCCCGCGATGGAAAGGCACTTACGACTGTTAGCGAGGTGTAAATCTCCAAAGAACTCGTAGGACCCCACTATTAGGAGCCGTAAAGTGTGTTGCAAGTATAAGACTCCAAGAAATGATAATCAGAGATATCCTGAAACAATCGAGGTTATATTGGAGAACTTTGATATTAGAAATATGCGGATGTAAATAAGTAGGACTGTTTGATTTTGTTTTGATGATCTGGAGGGGGTTGCTGGCTAAAACAGCCATAAGTTAGTGAGAATAATGAACTGAATTGTTTTTAATTCTTAATAGACACATGCTGAGATGAGCATAGTTTGATCCTCGGTTATGAAAACAAATTTCCCTATTTTAAATATCAACTATGGGTCGCGAACGAAGTCCAATAATGATAAATGATATCTAGGTGTTGTCAGTGACATAAAGGCGGAAATCGCCTTTAAGGTTAAATTTTCTGGTCGCTGAGATAAAATACAACATCATTGAGAAAGGTGACCCAATTAAACATGGCGTAAAATCCAAAGGCCCGGCTTATTGAAGGAGACACGGGAATAGTGCATATACTGAGAATGGGACTATAGAGATAAGCTCAGTTCGCCTACGCAGTCCCGTCGACGCCGATGCTTAGCGGTAGTTATCGAAAAACACTTAGAAGTTCTACCGTTTTTGGCTAAGAGGAATTTGCTAGAGACAGGAATAGCACACAATATTGATTTTGTTGCAGTTTACCAAGAGCATAACCGTTAGCTCAACATAAGCAATGGATCGCTATAAAAGAATTTCAGCGATAAGTAGAGAGAGGAATTTTTAGGTGTTCAAATTAAATATTTTCATATTTAATAGCTGTAGTCACCAAAACCAAACCGAAAGAATGGAGAGTCTGTGGTAACTATCGTCTTCGTAATTCTGTAACGAAAGGTGATTCCTATCTTCTACCGAAAAATGTACTATTATGTTGTATATAACGAGATATGAGCTTTGCATTACGTTATATCTGCAGAAAGCACAATATAAAGTACCTATGAAAACAGGGGCTACAGCATTCGCCGCAGGTAAATTTAATAGAGGTGGATCGCCCGAAATCTTATGCATGCCATATGGATTGAAGTATGTAAGCCAGACATTTCAGTATCTAGCGGAGAAAGATATTCAGAACTGTCCAATAACTTGTGTGTACATTGACGAATCTCGGAAGGAACACCATGAGCACTTGGATACTTTGCTATCAAAGCTGAAACATTATGGACTGGCTTTAAAGTAAGAAAAGCACAAAATTGGTTGCTCAGTCATTAAATCTCTTTGAAATTCCATTTCCAATAAGGGTATTTAACTTATGGAGGATTAGGTCCGGGAGATCAAAGATTTTCTGTAGCCACAAACTGTTCGCCAACTGTGTGGATTTTTGGAATGATAATTTATTACAGTTGTTTTATATCAGATTAAGCTGAAATTTTGGGATCAAAATTTGGTTTGTGCAAGGAGTACGATCAAGAAATATTGGCCTATTAATTTTAGTCATGATGGCAAATATAAATTCTAGAAAGAGAAATAACCACCTTATCATCTGTGAACAGGACTAAGTCATTTGAGCTGCTTACAGATGCTTTTGATGCAGCCATAGGTGCCGTGCTATATTCGAGAGAAAGTGGTTTCATAAAACAGATAAGATTTTATAGTGGGAATTCCGAGAACGTGAAAAGCAATATGAAATGCTTAGGAAGGATTTTCTTAAGCAGTTGATATGTATAATTGGCAGAGAAACAGGCTTTATTTTTCTCGACGGATAGATTCACAAAAAATCCGATTAGCAGAATTTGACTTCACCGTTTTTCATATTTCTGGAAAAGTGAATGTGGGGGGGAAACTTTCAATAGACCACGCCTATTAGACAAAGTTTTGATTCGTTCGGAAAAACTCGTAGGCTCTATTTTATTTTCGAATTTTATTATCCATCTATTAGTGGAAGCACAGTCTATTTATCCTTTTGTAGTTGTGTTGGCTAAGATGTCAACGTACATACGCAAAAAGTTGGAGTAAGGTGTTTAATTTATTAATTCTCCAGGATTACATCAGAATTTATTATTGGTGCGTCATCCAGCCGAGACTTAATTATCACTATTTCTACAGCCAAGGTGTTTATTTAAGTAGTTAATTCTGTTACTAAGTTTTCCAATACATCAGAAAATTTTTTGTTAATCTTCACACAACTGCTTTATTTTTTAATATCATTATTATTCATAGGATTTTTCTCGTATAAAGCGCATCGATTTAGTAAAAAATTCAAATATTCATTATTTTATGTTTACTACTCCGGCTCAAAGTCTGCCTCTTCATTGAGCTGACTGTTTCATCTTAATGTGTGCGCTTCTACGTGGAATTTTTGTTGAATTCATTCCAGCCCTAGATAGAACTATTGGTGTTTTCTCGGTCTCAAGGATGGCTATTGCTACATTAAAATAGACTGTATGTACCTTTGGAATCAAGATACAAACTAATTTAAAGGCTACATCGAATTATGTCGAAGTAATTAATGGCTTCGGTAAGAACATGTACGAATTTTTAAAATTAAAACGTTTGGTGACGTGGAAACTGTTGGTATAAGAGCGGGTTGTTTCATGTATGTATACATCGACATTACAGAAAAGCTGGAAATGTCTCGTCGAGGTGTATTTTAACAATTGTTGATTGATTTAGTCGTCAATTTAAGTTGTGATCTTAAAGGATATTTCAGCTCAGGAAGTTCTACTTACGTTCTTGCATATTTAGGTACTACGATATCGTGTATCGGTATTAATTAATAATATTTAATGGTAGTGGTAATTAATTTATGTTTACATGTCAAAGAACAAAGATGCTGAGAGGAGATCGGACCCAAAGATGTGGGACAGTGAGGAAGAGCTTTATAAATTTGAAAAAACAAATAAAACGAAAATCCAAGTCAATTGAAGGTAGAGATTGGACCTATATGAAAGTGAAACCTAACGAAGTACCATCATGACATAGAGAAACGTTTTCTGGAAGAGTAGTCAAGATAGCGAGGAATGATGACTACGTTTTCGTCTGAACATTCATCTCAAACATTAGGTTGTACGTGGTTGTCGACTTCTACTTCCATTAAAAAATTAATTATTTTTTAATTTTTTTACATTTGATGTAGCCACTGGTTTCTAAAACAAAGATATAATGTAAAAATATAATTTAATTTTTAAATTTAGTTTATTTATTTTTATTGTTTGTTAACTGTAACAATAATTCCGTTTTGAGATTTTGACTTATAATGTACGATCTAACTTTGTTCTGTTACAGATATATTTGGTATGATGAATTTGATTATTTCGCAGCTTAATTTTGATAAAAAAATTAATTGGCCAAAAAATTATTAATATATTTTGATATCTCGGGAAAGATCTCACATTCATCATAGATAAATTATTTGGATTCTCTGCCTCTAAGCTCTTCACTTTCGTAAATATATCTTATTTCAATCAGTGAGAAGGTGAACATTGACATACTTTTTAATCAATAGTTTGTAATAAATCTTATTTTCATAATTTTGACAATAGCATTAAGTTTGGGGATACAGATCACTTGAACGATGGACGTTGGAAAGTTAGCCTAAGATAATGTATTTAAAGGAATGAGGTGTTTAACTATTCAAATACGTCGATTATTTTACTAATGTCGTAAATACGAATCTGAAATCAGAGGGTCTCTCCTATGGTAGTGACCAAAGATTATCTACGTCTATAAAAATTGATAATCTTTAATTTTTGATGTTTGAGGTTACCAATGGTTCCTTAAGCAAAGTTATGCTCTAAAACATCTGTAACATATTACCGAAATTTTGTATTTAAAGTATCCAAGTTTACGGCTTGCCTTGGTTGACTTTAAAAATCACATTTTGATTAGTAAGTTGTTGACGTGTAATGCTCTTGCGTTGAACTTTCACAACCATATTTCCCCCTGTATTCTAGTCTTTAAATGAATAGATTTGTTAATAAAGTAATTAATTGCCTACAAAATATTAATTTTATCTGTTATATTACGGAGGACCTCAAATTTGTTGTAGGTAAATTGATTGGGTTCTTTGTTTCTAAGATCTTCACATTCGTAAAGGCGTATAAAAGAAACCAGTGTGATGGCGAGCATTCACACTCTGTTTTAATAAATAGTTGGAAAACAGAATTAAGTGTGGGGATGCAGAGCTGTGTATCGAAGGACTTAAGAAAGTTAGTCCAAGTGAAGTTGCTGAAAAGAGTTTAGTTTTAAAAAATTTGGTGATCACTCTTGTAACATTGCAAGCGCCAATCTGGCATCACAGTGATTCTCATTAGGTAGTGACCAAATACTCACTACAGGCAATTGACGCGTTTCAAATCATAATAATCATACTTAGTGAAACAGATCAGGTTATATTACTTAAATAATGTAAATTAATTTAAATTAAATATGCCATTTCATTCATTGTCATTGATCTAATTAGAATGCGCGCAATCCGAACCGGTCATTTTATAGCCACGCGCAAAATGCAGATATATAAGCGCAGTGCATATCCTAAACAACTCATTCTGACCTACTAGCCACATGCAATCACTGTCGCCTTCGGTTTCCTACGTTTGTTTTCTTCTTTGAATTTTTACACATGTTGTTTAAATAGCAAGGATAGCAGTCAGACACGTTAATCTGTTTTTTCAACATATCCAAGCAATTGTTATCGTTTGGCTTATTGATAGGAATTCTAAGAATCATTAGCAAGACTCACCATAGTTCAACACAGTAATTCCCATATATTGAGTCTACTAATCTACTGGCTTTCGTGTATCTATTTTAGTAGATAACTAACTGACAAATAACACCTACTTACTAAGACTCTAGAATTAATTTTGGATATCTGCCTCTGCTCTGTTACTTACAATAATCACGAAATAACCTTTGAATTTTCCAACGACTAAATACTTGATTTAAGCACGTGTTTTTAAAATGGATCATCGGATTGCTGTAATGTTACGCGTGAATTGTACGTATGAAGTAACGTCCATAGTACCATTGTAAACGTCCCGGCTTCAAGTAAATGCCCTGCGATGTGATAAATAAGCTAAGAGCCGTGGAGTCTGTGATACAGTTACGGTTTTGTGGCCCTTATTAGTGCCGGATATTTAGGTAGTGTAGCAGTGTCTAGAAATACTCCTAGACACTAGAGGCCGTCTCTGGATGAATAGGCTGATGTTCCTTCGTTGTGGCGTCGAAACCAGATGGTTTGTTGTTGTGTAAAGGCTCAGAAATCTGCGCAACACCATGGTGACTGGCACACGTAAAGGTCCAATAAATTGATGTTTGATCCTTTTCATTAGTTGTGCAGCAATAAAATTGGCATGACAAAAATCCCAGATGAATAGGTGACTTAGCTCAAATCATGCTAGTCCAGAAGTCAGCGTGGGCGAAGAGCAAGCACACGTACTGCATAGCAGAAATCAAACGTGCTATTGACAAGCATGGCAAATGCAGCGTGCTTATGTAGCTTTGGAAACGAAAGCTCGCATGCCATTGGTTAACAGCGAATTTCGCTTGTTTTAATTGGTGCCGCGTAAATAAAATTTGACTTGCATTTAGGGAATATGAAGGCAAATTGTTTTGGGCGTTACACCATTTCCAATTGATAAAAGAAAAAGTAATTTCATCATATACAAGAACAGTTTCGTTCTCATTTTCTTCTCGAGTATCTATTTATTTACCAATTGTAAGACGAAAAAGATAGAAAATATAAACGTGGAGAGAATGGGAAATAAGGGAACACCAAATCAATTGCGTGCGTCACCTCAGGTTCAAACTTATGACTGAATATGCTTCTTCCACTTCCATAAAGTTTAAAGTAAAAATTCATTAATTATATTGTAACGCACCCGTTATGTACAAAGAATTTTTAGTCACAGCGTCTATGTAATTCATTTATTGTATCGACCTAAATTATACAAGTTTTAAGCATTCACTGGCATATGTCGTGAATGGCAAATGCCCTGTACTAAAGGCACATTTTTTTAAGTCTTTACCGTCTTGCATTTTTAGTCACGCTATCTCGTTTGTGACATTAGGCAGATATATTTTAACGAGTTGATTATCTGTAGCAGGATGCGGCAAACCACATATTATGATCACTTTAGTGGCAACACCAAAATTCTGACAATCGTTTGCATAAGATTTAAAAATTTATCGGTCATTTGATATGTATTGAAAAATTAAACGATCGTTGGTTGTACTGTAGATGAAAATAATATTTGAAATCAAGTTTGCAAGCTTGATATAATAACTAATCCTATTATATTTAACCAGTGGCACACTACAAAAAACTACCGTCAACCACATCTACTAACGCATTTTGACCTTCTATGACAATCATCAGAGCAGAGCAACATACCGACTAACGAGGATCAAATTTGAATGCGCATATGAGAAAAGTAAAACTAGATGTGCTATTCACAATTCTTTTAGTTTCGCACACATTAAACTAGATTGTAATTGTCGGCTGCACAATTCGTATACGGTCACGTATATTAAAAATTTGCAGCTGTCGCTAAGTGAATATAAGTTATACAATTAAATAGTCATTGATTGCGCAGAACATGACTGACAGTAGTTTTTCCTTGCCTTGCAACTTTTTGAATATTATATAATTTTGTTCATGTCAAGATTCTAAACCTTATATAACTTTTAGATCAATTCGCCGACTAATTGCCCAAATGAAATACAAATTTCATTACGCTGTACCAATTGAATAAAGCAAAATTTTCCGTTAATCAATGGCGTGCGATCCTGCACTTGCACAAATCTATAAGCACGGTGCATTTACAATGCATCATCACACACTTGACATTTCCATTCTGTGCACTACGCGTGATTGCTGTTGCTCTCTCTACTTAACTGTTTTCCTACACAGACTTCTGGACTTCAGACACGCCAATCTTCTTGTTGCTGCGCAATTAGTCATACGTGATCGATTCTCTATTAATCGGACTTCTACGTGTGCCAGCCTCCACGGTGTTACCGTATATCTTCAAAAAAACAATTTTGAGCCCTCACAGCAACTCCCTTCTCTGCTTTCTACAACTCTACTTATCCCGGTGCATCCAGACGAAAGAACACAAGCCAATCAACCAGAGCCGGACTCAAGTGTTTAGGAGTACTTCTAGACACTGCAACACAACCAAACTTTCGGCATTTGCCGAAGAACGCAATTCCGGCCCTGATAAGGGCCACCCACATTAAGTTTCTCTCATTATCTATGGGCTCTTTACTATTATGTAACGTCGCACGGTACTTACATGCAGCCGGGGCGTATTCAAATTTACGATCGCGCCAAGATACGAGAACCGTACTGGTTTTAGACTTTCTTTCATATCACAAATCTTTTTTTAATTATTATCCAGGGGAATCACATTAAATTCGGCGGGATCACACCAAACCATCCTGTTCTTTACCCTGCTTGTGAATCATTTCTAGTCAATGACTTTTGGAATTTTCCTCTTGTTTTTAATCAGGGAAGCAGAATTTTTGGGGATGTTTTCTTTTGTTCAAATCTTTTCTCTCCTACATACAAACTGTGCGTAACTGTGGAAGCTGGTTTGATTCGAATTTTGTAAAGGCAGATTTCGTCAGTTTCTGTAGTTAAAACCGCTCAAACTGTTTATGTTTGTGTCATTCTGTGGAAGCAGATATTGATTTTGATTTTGTTGAAGCATATTTCGTCAGTTTTTTGTGGTTACCCACCTCTTTGAATTCGTGTGAAACTGTGGAAGCAGATGTTGTTAAGCATTATGTTATTATTCTTTTACTTATAGGACAGCTTTGTTTTAATTATTTATATATATTTAAGTCCCTTTATGAATTTTAATGTCCTTTAAGTCACCTCTAACCATGAATACACAGAATCCTAAGTTAGCTCAGTGTCCATTTGTTGGTCTTACATCTGATGACGCAAAGGCTATCCACTTTGGAGAATTGTATTTCAGATTTGAGTAAAATTCTTGAAAGAATCGTCATCGACAGAAAAAATGCTTATAGAGCCACGGATCATCACCGTCTAAAGCAAAATAAACGAGAATCAAGAACACCTTGGTCATTAAACCGATAATCTCAGAAAGGTTGGTACTGTAATCAACAAAAGTATTTTTTATGATTGTCAAAATTGCTTGCATTATTCAGAGAACTTAAAAACGGATGCCAGTTTCCTTCCCTAGATGACTACAATCAACAACAACACAGTTTCTGTTCTTCCCGCACAAATTTTTAAGCACCTACAGCTCCAGTTTATGTTGATTCCTCCTATCCATGCAGAATATATCACATTGACAGCAAAACTGGCAAAGTAAATGGCAATGACCAGCCTACTATTTTGTATGACCCGGCCAAATAACCCAACGAATTTCTGTATCTTCTCGATTTCAGAGCTGGCGGAGAATTCTTCGTAGACACAGCAATTTCAGTTCTCAAAGGTAATTCTATGGCCTAGATGTCTCTAGGCGTTTTACTTACAACTGCTACAAGGGAGCACATACCTACATATGGTTGCTGGAACCGCACACTCAACATAGTTTTACGGTGTGCTTTTACTCTCAACTTATCGACGCCAAGGTTTCACACAACATAATAGGCGCTGATTTTCTGTCGAAATATCGGCTCATTGTTGATCCTCTTAATCAAAAGATCTTTGACATAACCACCGGACTTCAGCAAAGTTTTTGGGCCCTTGCCTCAGAGCGTTTGAGTTTACAGACCATTCAGCCAACCCAGATGAATCATTTGGCAGAGATGTCAGCAGCTCTTCGAGAACACAAGTCGCTGTTTGATTTCAGCAAATCATAGTGAAGAGTTTCCAACACGATGCACCATATCGTCACAGCAGGACAACCTATTTTACAAAAAAGCGAGAGTTAGACCCTGTTTAGCTGAAAGCTGCCCAAGAGGAAATTTTCAAGACTATTGGATGATAGAATCAACATACCAGCGAACAGCTTATGGTCGTCATCACTGAACATAGTCTCCAACTCAAACGGGTCGTACAGAGCCTGTGGAGATTATCAAAAACTAAATTCAGTGACCAAATCCGATGAATATCCTATTCTCAATATTAACGCCTTACTTGAAAAACTCAGCGGTAGCAATTTCTTCCCACTGATTGACCTCAGTCAAGCCTACCATCACATCCCGTTAGCGCCAGAAGATATTATAAAGACTGCAGTCATCACTCCATTTGACCTTTTAGAATACCTCTACATGCATTTTGGTGTCAAGAGATCAACTCAGACATTTCAAAGATTCATGAACAACATAAACCGCAACGACGCCACTTACTGTTTGTCATATCTTGATGACATAATGGTTTTCAGTCCAGACCTAGAATTCCATGACTAACATTTACGAAATGTTCTGTCACACTTATCCAGCCACGGATTCAAGATCAACTGTGACAAGACGCAGATTGCAATTACATTTGCGGATTTCCTAGGGCATCGTATTACGCCACAAGGTATTCAACCTCTGCGGTCCAAGACAAATTCAATCAAGAGTATCAAGTCACTAAAGACTGTAAGTGATCTGCAAAAATCTTAGGGAGTTCCTTCCAGGCCTCCCAAGACAACTTTATCCCTTATGTTAGCACCTGCGGAATAGAAAAGTTCCTAGCGTGAACTCCATCATTTCTTGGTCTAATAGAAACGATGAATTATTTCGTCTCGCCATCAACTTGTTAAAAAATGCTACAAAGTTAACGCATCCAGATTTCCAACGACAATTTCTACTCAAAACAGATCCTTCTTGGTTTATTATTTAGGCCACTTTGACACAAGAGATCCACGGAAGCCTATCAGGTTTTACTTGTGTATTTCTAAACTAGTAGAAACCAGATACGATGTTTCGGTCGATAACTCCTTACCATGCACGACGCGGTGCGTTACTTCATCAGCATCATTGACAGCAGCAGATTTGTTTTATTTACAGATTTTGCAACATTAATTAGCATACTTTGAGTCGTAAATTCAACTGTCGCCAAGTATCTTGCCAGATTAGAAAGATAGCTGTTACGTCTGAGCAAATGGAAATTTAAAATCTTTCATGACAAGGGCGAACAAAACTTCATTTTAGATGCACTTTACAGGCCAGACGTCCCGCTATAACCACCTTCGCCATTGTCATTCAAAGTCGACTTCGTAACTCTCAGGGAACCTGCATTAACGCTATCCCTCCTGTGAACAGAACAGCGTAGTGACACTCACGTTCATAGATCAGTAGCACGTCACCCCAACTATTTAGTATGCTCAACACGCCAGCTTTGCCGACCAGCCTTCAGAGAAGCAAGTTGACTGTCAGACTACTTACTGATCTGTTCTGGGGCCATAGGCTCAGGAAGATCGCTAAACAATAGGTCTCCGTGTGTTCTATTTGCCAGGAAAAAAAGATCACACGGCGCATTCATTCTAAGTTGCAAAGGTTCACAACTACTTCACGTCTAGCTATCGGTCACATCGACATAGTCCATCTGACAGTGGTTCAAGGTTTCAGTTACTATGATGGATAGATTTACGCGATGGCCTGCAGCTTTACCTCTTGGCACCATTTCTATAGACGAAGTCACTAACTGTTTTATCTCTGCATGGATAGCACATTATGATGTTTCAAAAGAGGTCAATACTTATAGAGGCACTTGCTTCTCATCTGATTGTTTCAAAACTATTCTGTGGTTCGAGGGGTGTATGTTATGCCAAACGACTGCCGGCTTCCATTCCCAATCTAAATGTATTGTAGAAGGAATTCATAGAGAACTCAAAGATACTTTAGCATCCTCGTCCATTAATTCCAACTGGGTCGATGCATTATCTTTAGTCCTACTTCCTAGCGTTCTCTTACACGTGAATCTAATAAAACGTCTACATCACAACTCTTG
The DNA here is from genome assembly GCA_029291075.1 of Eudiplozoon nipponicum. Taxonomy (NCBI): domain Eukaryota; kingdom Metazoa; phylum Platyhelminthes; class Monogenea; order Mazocraeidea; family Diplozoidae; genus Eudiplozoon; species Eudiplozoon nipponicum. Next base: position 46,277 of record JAQBSW010005262.1, read on the forward strand.
TATGGCATGGGTCTACGTCTGTCTAGACTGCGCCCACGTCCACTACCCGCCTTCAGCTTCATTTCGGTAACAGCTACCAAGACATAATCCTCATCCCGTCTTCGTTAATCCGCTGCTCCACTGCTGCAAGAGAGTACTCGTAATTAACGACGCTGCTGTTGCACCATTACAACCAAAGTATCACGGTCCTTAACCGATTTTACTCAGATAGCCGAAATACTGCATTACCATGTAAATTGAAACAGTTTATAGAACCACCTGATCCTGGCGACATACAAACTTCTACACGCGTTGGAGGCTTTTACTTTATACACTCTTAACTTAATAATAGATTGCTTTGCAAAACGCATAACTGATATTTTTTAACTTTAATTTTTCTTTATTTTATGTATCAAATGTTTAAAATTTTGCGCACCACATGCGCCCTATGTCACTCGACGTGACCTCTGGATCCACACAATTCATTCACCTTTCTTACACTCACTCGTCTCAAGTGGTATAACCAGCTGTTCTTTGCTAACATTTGTGTAGCATTTTTGAAAAGTTCTTTGGCATTATGCTAAGCTACAGTATTTTTCGAGTACACTTTTTGTCGTTACTATTTGATTTTGGTGTATATATTTTGTACTCCTGCAATGTATGGCTCACACCTGAGCTCATACTGCATAATTTGGTATGACCAGCTACTTATAGTTAACGCCTTGTGTAGTAACACTAGGCAGTCATCGGCTTCATATCGTGGTACAGGCCACTTCCAATGCATATCATGACCACAACGTCGAGCACAAATTAGCTTTTTTGATCGTATTCGACTTCATTGACGGCGATCCAGGCTGCCCAGGTTTCAACTGAAACATGGCAACTTCAGTGGTAATCTACTTTGCAATTTTCACGCTGCGGCTCTATAAGCATCACACTACTCTATCTCGCTTTACGTGGAATGATCGGCCACGGCGGTTAACAATTTGTGTTGCAACTCTTAATGGTTATTTGGCATCATATAATTCTTGAAGCAACCAACGAGCATGGTCCAGTCCAGCATTTACTGTACACTTTTATTAGCAATGGGCAGAATAAAAACTAGTTGCTGGTGATTATAATAATTCTTGAAATCAAGTTTGTAAGCTTGATATAAAAACCAGATCTATTGTATTTAACCAATCGCACAATACAGAAAAACTACCGTCAACAGCAGCTACTGACGCAAAGCGAACTTCTATGACAATCATCATAGCACGGTGGCGAATTTGTTTACCAGGATTAAATTTGAATGTACATATAAGCGATATAAATTATATTTGTGATTCTCAAATCTAGTAATTTTTCACACATTTTACTCGATTAAAAATGTCAGCTACATGGTTTCTATAAGGTCACTTATAGAAATGTGCAGCTTTCGCTACGTTGATTTAAGTTAAGCAGTTAAATGGACATTGATTGCGCAAATGATGACTGACGGTAGTTTTACTTTGTTGTGCGACCTTTTAAATACTATATGTTTTTAATTTATGTGAAGCTTGCAAACTTTATTTAATTAACAATCACTACCATCAGATCATATTAAGTTTTTTTCTAATTGGTCTGTTGTCAGTCATTAAAATTGAGTGTTAATTTTGATATGAATCACAAAAATAAACAATCATTGTTTACGCTGGTATTGATAATAAATTGTGAAATCTAGTTTGTGAGCTTGATATATAAATCAACCCCATTGTACCTAACCAGTCGCAAAATACAGAAAAACTAACGTCATGAACACATCAACTGACACGTTTTGGCCATCTATAACAATCATCAGAGCACAGTGACGAATTGAATAACGGGGATCAAATTTGAATGCACATATAAGAAAAGTAAATCAGATTTGCGATTCTTAATTCTAGTAGTTTCGCACACATTATATTCATTGTACAATTTCGGCTGCGTAATTTCTATACGGTAATGTATATTAACAATTTGCAGCTTTCGCTACGTGGATATAATTTATAAAATTAAATAGTCATTGATTGCGCAGATGATGAGTGACGGTAGTTTTTATTTGATCTGAAACCTGTTAAATAATATAGGGTTTTTGTTTATGTCAAGTTTAGAAATTTCATTTAATTAATTGTCATCACCATCGAAATCAGATTTTGTTTAAATTTATAACTTATATCCATTTAGAATAAGCTGCAAAATATTAATGTTCATTACTGCATAGAAATTGTGCAGCCGTTCTTTCCAGTCTAGTGCGATGTTTGCTAGAAAATTACTCAAATAGACACGCGCGATTTTTGAAATGTTTTAAACAACATACAGTTTGGATAAAGAGAATAACAATTTGGAGATAAAATAACCACAGAACACATGGCAGAATGAAAGTCATATAAAGTCGAATATAAACTGATGAGTCTTAAAAATGTATGGGTCGCAACTGAATGCAGCGGAAATATATGTATAGAACCTTCTGGTACAAAACATTAAACTGGAAACAGTTATAAGTTATAAGAATTTAGAATGGGAAAATTTGTCCTAGTCTGCAGCGAATTGTCAGATATAATCCTGGATGAATATATTGCAAGTGATAAAACCAGAACAGATGAGGAAATTTAAATAATTCTGGCAAATGAGTTGGCAGCTATGTCTCACAAATAGGCCCAATTGATATTATTCTATTTGAGCGCGTATGCTGTCTAAGACAAGTTTCTCATGCTAAACTCTATTATTAGAGAATAACTGAAATTTTTAAGTTTATACGGTGTCTGATCACTGATGTCAGTAACAGTTAAACTGAATAAAAGACTGTTAAGAGGAATTGAGAAGGTCTAAAAATATTTTCATTGGAAGAAATGAAACATTTCTACGGAGAAACATAAAACAGCAATGATAAACAGAGCGACTATCCAGAGGATGGATGAAGGAATGTTTATAGACGGCATGTAATGTGGGATTAAGAAACTCATAAAAACGAACTACTTCGTCAAACCAAGAACTTCAACATCAAAAAATCACACGAGGAGCTTGAGATTTACGAGAATATCACTACTAAATGTTTCATACAGAATTTGAAAGGGAGGACGAAAAGTATAAATAACAAGGAGGATCTTAAAAAAACCATACAGATTTACCCACTACACAAGATCATAATTTCAGATAATTGTGAAGACCTTTATTCCCTAATCTATTCAATTGTTAGATGCAGAAAACAAAAACATCACATTAAATAATATTATTATAAGCAGCATAATTGATTTCATTTTATTGACTGAAAAAAGGATTACACAATATTATCGATGAACATGAATTTTAAATCTTAAATTACTCCATATTTCATCGATTTAGAAAATTGAACACACGTAGCGAAGGAATTCTCATCTGCTGTGTAGATATATGTTTCACGATAACCTTATACACAAAAAACAGCACAATAAGATTTTTGGTTTTATTTATTTTAAAATTAAATCAGAGAATTAAAGTACGGTCTACAGACCACCATATCCAAGCATGACCAATGATGTTTATTTTGCTAATAATTTTGAGATTATATTTTATTAACAAAGTTATAATATGGTCGTAAGAGACTTCAGCAGACTTATTAACTATAAAATAAAATATGAATTCTTCACTCCAGAATTGCTGCAGTTTATGAAACAGCAAAATAGAGATTCGAAATTCACAGATGATGTTTTTTAGAGACGAAACTGGTTACTTCTTATAGTTGATAGATCGTTTACTATCTTAAGGAACTAGGCAATAGACAAATGTTCGATGGATGCTAGAATCTGTCTTATAATTTTATATAATACGCGCCATCGAATTCAAATGTTAAATACTCCAGAACTGATTGCGTTTTTTGCGTAATTGTGCAAATTGCTTCATTATGACTGTTTTTATCACATAAAACAAATGCTAAATAAATTAACACTATGATTGTTTTATCTAATCAAGTATATGATCATGAACAGAAACGTTTATTGACTGTGAATGCTTAATAAAAATATTACGAAAAATTTAATATTAAATACAAAAGAACTATTTAGGAACGTCGATTGATAATTTGCTTCTTCTGCCTATATTATTCTTGATTATATTCTATTCCTTTTATAAAAAGATCTTGAATAATGGAATAATACCAGAGAGTACACTGAAGATTACGGTAATACCGATTTCAAAGGTTCACATAGTAATAATGCCACAAGTTATAAATTTATGTAACGTGCAAAATTGTACAAAAATTATTAGCATCATCAATGCAACCATTGATTGTTTATTTTTGCGATTCATTTGTAAAACGCCTTCAGGTATATGCCGTACGACGTTACAAACCAGTGAGGTGCCAAGACGGCTGAGAATTAGTAGAGTTGGTGGCCATTATTTGGGTCAAAATTACGTTCTCCGGCAAATGACAAGAAAGTTAGATAGCGTAGCATTGCTTAGAAGTACTGCTAGACACTTGAGACAAGCTCTGGTTGACTGGCTGGTGTTCCTTCTGTTGTGGTGTTGAAATCAGCGTCAAGATACTGTGTTAAGTCTCAGAATTGTCTCATTGAAGATCTGCGACAATACAGTGGTGACTGGAACACGTAGAGATCCAATAAATAGATGTTTCTCCGTCTCGCTAGTTGTGCAGCGACAAGATCGGCGTGACGAGGGCACTTTGTTTGTGAGGCAAGTCCAGAAGTCAGCGTAGGTGAAAAGTCAGTATGACTGAAAACAACACGTGCACGTGGTGCGCAGCCGAAATCAAACATGACTACTGACTAGCATGGTAAATGCACCATGCTTATATAATGTTGAAATTAAAAGCTCGCCAGCCAATGGCTAACAGTAAATTATGCTTGTTTTAATCGGTGCCGCGTAAATAAAATTGATTTTCATTTACGCAATATGTCGGCGAATTTTTCTTGAGCCGTTACGCATATCAAATATAACACTAGATTACACTAGCTGACAACGGACAAATTAGAATGCACGTAATAGGATCTGCTGTTGGTGATAGTTATTTAATTGTTTTCAAGCTTGACGTCAACAAATAGCCTATGGTAATTAACAGTTCGCACAACAAAGAAGAACTACCTTCAGTCATCACCTGCTCAATCAATATCCATTTAATTATATAATTCATGTCCACGTAGCGAAGCTGCAAATTTTAATATAAGTAACCGCATAGAATATGTGCAGCCGACATTTGCAATCGAGTATAATTTGTACAAATCAACTAGTATGGTGAGTTGCACATGTAATTTTACTTTACTTATACGTGCATTCAAATTTGATCCTCGTTAGTCAGTTCGCCACCGTGCTCTGATCATTGCAATAGAGATTCGTAATGCGCCAGCAGCTGTGAGTGACAGTTGTTTTTTCTACATTGTACGACTGGTTACATACTTTAGGATTGGTTTATATATCAAGCTGACAAAAATAATTTCAGTAGAATTAATTATTATTATAGAATAGAATAGAATAGAATATCTTTATTTGGATTCAAACCACATATATTCCATCAAATAATAAAATTGGAAATTGTACAATATATATTAAAATAATTATCACATCACAATAATTGTGCAATTAATCTCATGTAGATAGGTATATCTCACTAGTTGTACAATACAATATATCAATATCAGAAAGTTCGACTGAAAAGAATAATATATACATCATCAAATTAGGAACAATTAAGGTATAATTCGAGTGTAACATTATGCAAAAATTGAGAACCATGACTAGTAATTGATTGTATGTAATGTTAACTAATTTGAAGATATAGTGCATAACATTTCAATTATAATAATACAAAACTTGGAAATAAAAATCTCAATAAAATCTGTTTCCGATAACAATTATCCTTGTCTTTTATTCAACCATGAGAAAGTATTATCATAATCAAAAAATAAAAGATATCAGCAGGATTGCAGACTTTTTCAAGTTCAGTAGATAAAGTTTTAATAGACATCTTAGATGGAGGCATTTCTCTAAGCCCCTTCGGCAATTGGTTATAAATTTTGTAGATTTTCGAGAAAGAGAATAACTTGCTCGCTACATTCCCCACAAAAGGAGGAGATATTGCCATATGTCCAGATCTAGTTCCAATTTCATGACTCTTTCTTATCGGAGTCATATAGGCACCAGTCCACTGGTTCAGATGGAAAACTTTTATACAATAACACATCCTCTGAAACCACAGAGATTGCAATGACGCAAACTGTAATATAGAGGCGTATATAGTGCAAGAAATAGGACTAATATGTTTCACAACTTTTCTTTGTACAGCTTCTATCTTATTAGACAAACCCTTTTTTAATGGATTCCAGGTAGCGACAGCATATTCTAGTACCGGTCTAATCCATATTATATACATTTGAAGTTTTATATCATTTGATAAGATATTTCGATTTATTAGTGCCCATCTTTTCTTGGCACTGCCTACTATACTTTCAATATGTCTCTCAGCAGAAGCTGTACATTGAATAGTTATGCCTAAATCCTTAATTTCTTGCATAAGTTTAATCTCAAACACATCATTAATAACAGCATCATGAAAATAAACATAATGAAAGTTTGTTCTGTTCTCTATTTTTAAAGCTTTCGTCTTTTTATTGTTTATTCTCAGCCCTAGTGTAAACAAATATTTACTCAAATCATACAAATCTAAAGTCACATTATTTTTGGAGAATTTGACATTCTTTGGATCAATTGGGAAGATTATTTTTAAATCATCAGCGAATTTGCAAACTCGACCGTTAAGGATCTTAGTTTCCAAATTTGCAAATACAATTTTAAATAAAATTGGCCCTAAGCTTGATCCCTGTGGAACTCCACTCGTTACTCGTTTCGATTTTGATATCAAATCTTTTACTTGAATACTCATTCGTCGATTATATAGATAGTATTTAAGTAATCTAAAAATATTCGGATCAATATTCAACAAACTAATCGCATTCAAAGTAGCATCAAAAGATATAGAGTCAAAAGCTTTTGAGATATCTATAAATACAATTAATGCATCTAACTTATTCTCGTCTAATGTGATTATATGTTTCCACATGGAAAGCATATTAGTAGTTGTCGATCTACCTTTCGTAAAGCCATGTTGACATAAGTCAAAATCAGCCGGTAACATACGTTCTAAATGATCTAGTATCAATCGTTCTATTATCTTCAAAAACAAAGGGATAATAGAGATTAATCTATAATCACTGGCGCACGTTGGCTTACTAACTTTTGGCAACGGCTTAGCTACAATCGCTAATATATCGATTGGTAATTTACCATCCTTCAAAATTCTATTTATAAAGTTGCAGAGTGCATTCCTAAATGTTAAGGGTAATTGAATCAGATTATCAATCGAAATACCAAGGTGATCTTTTTGTTTTTTGATTTGATTTTTAACATCAATTTTATCAATTCATCACTGTCAATAAAAAGTCCTGGTTCCTGACCTCCCAAAGGATCTGATAGTTCTATAAAAGTTCTCTCATTCTGTGGATTGCATATCAAATTGACAAATACTTCCTCCAATTCACAGAGAAATCCAGACTCAGTTTTATCCACAGGTAGTATAAGCTTTAAATTTTCCTTGTATTTACTGTAATCTGTGAGGAGTTTAAATCCTAATCGAGGATTACTCTTCATTTTGGCCAAAATAATTCGTTCTGATCTTTGACGAATTATTAGCAGTGATGAATTAATTTCTTTATCAATGGAATCTAACCTCATTTGTTTAATACTATTAATAAGACTACACTTTATTATATTGTCTCGTTTAATTCTTAGTTTACACAATTTCCTATTAATCCGTTTCGGTATAATGTCCGTAAACGTAGATGCCTGAAATGAAACAGATAATAACGATGAAACAGAAGAAACAAATTCATCAGTATTCAAGAAACAAAAACTCTCATAAGCAATCAGTATGCTTAATTCTCTAAAGAAATTCCAGTTGATTCTGGAACAGTGCACGTGTGCATTTTCATAATTTAGTTTCTGTGTTATGCCACTCAAGAATTTCCATTGTAAAATAATTTGTTTATGGTCCAATTCTTTGAAATATTTGACAACATCATAACTGTGCGATTTCACCATTTCAATTTCTAAATATACATGATCTAAGCATTGCGAACCTCTAGTTGATTCATTTATAATCTGCTTGAGATCATGGTTAGAAAAAAATTGGATAATTCACAGTCCTGTAACTTATTAAAGTCACCTACCACTACATTATAGCCATGGCAGTCAAAGATAGATTGAAAAGAATTGGTAAATGTTTGATCATCAAATAAAGTAGCATACGGCGGTCTGTAAACCGCTGTTAAGATCAGATTATCAAATTGTATAGATAAGAAATCAATGATAGCATTATCATCACTAGTATGTAAAATTTTCGCCTTAAATACAGATTTACAATAAATGAGTACTCCTCCACCTCTTTTATCCAGCGATCTGTCCTTTCTGAATAAAGAATAGTGAGGAATATCAAATTCATGGTTTTAATATCCTTGTTAAGCCAGGTTTCAGATAATATTATAAAATCGAAATCGTTACTTATTATAAAATTACACAGTAAAAAGTTCTTATTTTTAACACTTCGAAAGTTAGCATAAAATAGAGTAAATGTAGAAGGCGACTTATCTAAACAAGTGTCGACTTTTACTGATTCAACCTTGATGGCTTCTTTACTATTCTTTTCACAGGCCTCGAGGCCATACTTCGTTTCCCCCCTCTGTCCACAACAGTTAATAACGATACATCGATTTTTGATGTTTCAGTCTCACTCGATTGATTCCGTTTAACAGCTTCATCAGACATTGGCGGTTTTCGTTCCTGATTGTTCTTTAACTTTTTTACTTTTGCCAATTTCCGTTGGAGGAACGTTTTGTCCCGTCCAATAAATATGCTGTGAAAGCTCAAATTCTCCTCTTTCTTTTTATTGATAGATTCTAATTGCATATTTGTTGGCCTTTTTGATAATTTTACAATTACAGGCCTTGGACGATCAGCTCGTTTCCCCACCCTATAGCATTTAGTAATAGCTGCATGCGTTTCTTCTTTTATTAAAGTATTTAATTTCTCGACGTCTTTCACATCGGCATTTTCATCTAGATTAAATAAAACTAATTATCAGTGCAATCAAGGACTGTTCGTTTTTGCGCTTCATATCAAATGTAACACTCAATTTCTCTGGCTGACTAGAGACCAGTTAGATGCTGTTTGTTGCAGAGAACTAATATATACGCAATTATGTATTAGGTGTTGCGTACCTAATAACAAATTAGTTCAATTATGACCAGAAGGATAAACCAAAAACAGAATGAACGAAAAGTATAATCTTGTGCACATTAGTTTTTTGCTTACTTGCGACTAATCAGTAGGAGCACGTATTATGCTCTTTACCCACTATAAACTTGGGTGAGGAATGTAGGAAAATAGAACGGTACAATCACCTGGACGAATGTGCACGAGATTATACTTTTCGCAATTGCTGTCTTTGGTTTTTTCTTATGTTCATAATTGAACTAATTTGTTACTAAGTGCACAACACATAATGCATAAATGCATATATATTAGATCTCCACAACAAACAGTATCTAATTGTTATATATTTAATTGAATAATGTCCTGATTACCGCGAAATGTGATAACTGATATCAATCAAGGTCAGACTGTATCGATTTATTGCAGTAAAAGTTTTTTAGAAATAGTTGTATTTCTCATCGTGGAGGTACCATGTACCGACTCGGTTGTGTAAACAACTCGATTCATGAGCCGCACAGAAAAATTTATTTTACTTATACGTGCATTCAAATTTGATCTCTATTAGTCAGTTCGCTACCGTGTTCTAATGATTGACGTAGAATCTCGAAAGGCGCCAACTGCTGTGTTAGAAAGTAGTTTTTTCTATATTGTACGACTGGTTAAATACAATAGGATTGGTGTTTATATCAAGCTGACAAACATAATTTCAAGAAATAATTATTATCACCAGTGCAATCAAGGATTGTTTATTTTTGCGCTTCATATCAAATGCAGCACTCAATTTCTCTGGCTGACTACAGACCAGTCAGAATGCATATAATGTGACCTGATGATTATGATAGTTATTTAAATAAAGATTTCCAGCTTGGCATAAACAAAAATCGTCTTTTATATAACAGGTTGCATAATAAAAAAATTTATCAATGCCCATCAATTGCGCAATTAATGAATATTTAATTGTTTAACTTATATCCACGTAGCGAAAGCTGAAAATTTTTTACATTAGTGACCGTTTAAAACATCTACAGCCATATTTTCAATCGAGTATTATGCGTGCGAAATAACCAGAATTGAGAGTCGCACATCTTATTTTATTTTTCTAATATGTGTATTCAAACTTGATCCTCGTTAGACAGTTTGCTGCTGTGCTCTAATCAGAGTCATAGCAGATGGAAAAGTGTCAATAGCTGTGGTTGACGGTAATTTTTCTGCATTGTGCGCATAGTTAAATACAGTAGGATGGGCTTTTATATCAAGATCAAAAACTTGATTTCAAGAATTATTATCATCACCAGTGCATCCAATTATTGTTTATTTTGGCGATTCCCATGAAATGTAACAATAAATTTCACTGACAGACAACGGACCAATTAGAATGCACACATTGTGATCTGATCTCTTTGATAGTTATTTAAATAAAGTTTACAAGCTTGACGTAATTAACTCATATGGTATTTAATAGGTTGATTAACGAAGAAAAACTACCATGAGTCATCGTCTGCGCAATCAATGTCTATTTAATTGTATAGATTATATCCAAATAGCGAAATCTGCAAATTGTTAATGTACGTGACAACATAGAAATTAGGCAGGGCATTGTAAATGAAATATAATGTGTTCGAAAATACAAGAATTGAGAGTTGCACATCTAATTTTACTTTTCTTTTATATGATATAGGTGCTAAAATGAATAATTTTAAGCTCGGTTATCTTTGTTTGTCTTAATATCAAAGTAAAAAAGGGTCTTATGCAACCTAATCTATCCTTTCATTAAGTCTCAGGACAACTTTTATCTCCTCGACGATCAACATGGCTTCTTCCATTAACTTAGTCAGTGTCCTTAATCACTGCTACTCCTCTTCCTCCAAAGTTCATGAATACACTCTCCTCTTCCTAGATATACCCAAGGCTTTTGATTTTTTGTCAATTTCAGCAATTGAATCCGCCATATTCAGCAGTGGTATCTGCGGCAATGTCCTCAATCTTATCAGTTACTATTTCCGAAACAGATGCGCAACGGTAAAAGTCGAAAATACTCACTCGAGACCAGCCTTTATCCAGTCTGGAGTTCCCCAGGGCTCCGTACTTGGTCCTATTCTTTTCAACCTTACACTCGCGCAGGTACAGGTTGAGGACAACATTTTTAAGCTGTTTAAATATGGTCATAGTATTCTGTAACCCCACAGCATCCAACTCTTCCTTACCCTTTATATCGGAACTTTTATCCTCGCTCCATTCGCAGCTTAGCAATATCGGTCTCAAACTAAATCCCGCCAAGACCCATTTGATGAAATTCTCCTCCGACCTATTCTGTTCTCTCCCGGATGCAAATTATCCCTTTGATATTGAACTAATAAATTTGGCCAAGCACCTTGGTATCTAGTTTACAAAATCTCTAGAATTTTATCCACACCTTATACACACTACTTCCAAACTCTTCAAATGGGCTCGTCTGTTCTTCTTGAAGACTAACAACCCTACTCTCCAACTCACACTATTCAAGGTCTATGTCCTACCCCTCATTTCATACGCTAGCGAATCCTACTGTCCTCTCACTCTCGCCACCTCGTACGCCATCGAACAGACCTCCTCCAGATTTCTAAAAGTAGTCTTCCGTCACAAATAAATTATCGGGAACGCCTACTCCTGGCAAACCTTCTACCGCTTTGGTTTACCCGTCACCTTGGAGTCATCTCTTTTATTCATAAGTTCACAACTTGCCTACCACTGTCCAACTTTGCTCACCCAAGTCATCACTACGCCACACGCTCTAGCAACTCTTGAATCCGATCTAACCATACTCCCAATATATTTAACAAGATCTATCTCTTTTCCAAAGACACTAATTTTTTCACTGCTCATCTTACGGAAATAAAACTCCTACACCAGCACGAATTTAACAAGGCGACCCACAAGTACTTCTTTAGCAAATTTCTATGGGAGACAACCGATTGGAAGCGAAATTCGTCCCTTCTTAAAGCATAACACTACTTTCACCCCCAGATTATTCTCCTTTTACTAGTTTCGGAGGGCGAAGTCCCTTTGGCTGACTTCTAATTTCCACTTTCCCCCTCTGATTTAAAATTTTTCACTCTAGACTTCCTGAGACCATTTTTATTCTCATTTTTCATTCAATCGCTTCCATATAGTGAATACTTTACCACGTTTTGCTCAACTTATGTTTTTTTACTTTTTGTTTCAGCGAACGACTGGAAACACAAACAAGTCTACTGGACCACCCGACGGTTTACATCGGAAATTGATTCCCCTTCGCCTACCATCAGTCATGACCTCGCTCAACGGAAGCCAGTGAACTATGCAAAAGACACAACCTTCAATCTAGTCGACTCCTTCCTAATCAATACTACCCTATAGAAATTCAATATCCACGACAAAGAACTCCGTCTGTCGACCTCTGTTACCAGTCTGCCATCACTTTCGAACTCACACACAAATTTGTCTGTCCGACACCAGCCTACCCCGCATTGATGCTCGGACCCTTCATAGATTATACTCCAGTTGATCCTGTCTTGTCAAATAGAATCTCTCTTTTTCACCAGATTGAACTATCCTAAAGTTGACGAAAGCACTTCTCCTCCTCAACTCCTCCCGCCCCTGTGGTTAAATACTTTGCTAGTTGCAATTTCACTCATATCCACATATCCTACCTCGATTTGTTATTTCAATGGTTGGGCCTGCTGGCCTTCGTTTCCAAATAAATGTATTATTCATTGTACCCTTCTTATGTGTAAAACAAAAAGAAATTTTATCAGATACAAGAAACGTTTCTTTCTTATTATCTCCTCAAGTATCTACTAATGAACATATTTTTATATATAAATTGGAAAGCAAAACAAGATAGAAATATGTGAAACATAGA